>JANAVB010018198.1:1574929-1822429 GCA_029216955.1 Iris pallida
AAAGGGGGTCATGATCACGTACACTACTAACTTTCTCCTTAACCTGTTTAAACATGTAAGAGATATGAAAACTGTTCTAAGCATGGTAGAGATAAAAGTAATCAACATGTGAAAATTTAACTTGCTACCCCAAGGATCAGCATTTAACATGGTTGGAAAATCACAGTTTATATTATAGCAGTATGTAAAGTTTATAGAAGTACTTGCCTTTAGCAAAGCAAGCAGTGATAGAAATTCTATAGAAGCCTGGTGACTCGTCACTGTAGAAATAACACATCAACTTAGTTTTTACACTAAGTTAAACACTAAGACACTAGTGGTGCAACACGACTTTCTGACTGAACACCTAGCCAAATGATGACTTTAGTATAGAGACCAATGTGGGGTGACATAATACCCAAACTAACTTTCTAGTGTCTTTACTAGTGTAGGGTGAGGTTCAAAATGACTATACTAAAATAACACAAATATTGCAAGTCGTAACTATTTAATAAATAATTAAACTGTATAATGTGTTTCAACAATTTTTGAGATAGACAAAAGCTCAATTTTTATAACATAAAGTACCAAAATGATACTTGTTAATTATAGAAATTTATACTAATTTTTTTGGAATTTATAAACCCATATTTTATTAAAAATCAGCAAACAAATGTACCCTGAAAATGAGTTCTGTTTTCCTATTTTTATAAATACCAAAATCCTTATTAGCTAAATTAACATAGTATTTAAATACAATTTTTTCCAGATTTTTACAGTACTTAACATATATAAAAATTCAGAACAGCAAGTAATAATTTCTGGAAAATAATTAATTAATTATTTACTAGTTTGTCCATGTATTCGAAATTGAATGGAAGTCCAGATACAGGACCCAGAGTCATGAATCAAGTTCAATATGACTTGTACAGACGTTGAATGTATTAGACATAATTGGGCCTAAAACCCATGCTAGGTTTGGACATCAATTGGTCATAATTAATAAAATACAGGAATTTAAATATAATTATATATTTTGAAGTGGTTAATAACAAGTCACAAGTTTATATAATAAATAACTTGTAAAATTTTACATAATAATATTTAGCACTAAAATTTGTATTTGAAATAATACATAATTATACAACAAACACAATTATATATATACAAAATATATAGGAATTTATATATATATAATGGATATATATATATATATATATAATATTATATAAATATACATATATGTAAATACTAAATATAAATTATATACATAAATACAATATATATATATATATATATATATATATATATATATATATATATATATATATATATATATATATATATATATATAACATATATATATAATATATATATACAAACAATACATATATATACTACATATATAAAAACATATATATACATTATATATATAAATACATACATATAATAATAAAACTAAAATAAAACAACAAAACAAAGAAGGAAAAGGGGGGCTCGAACTCGGCCAGGGCGGGGGGTGTTTAGCGCGCTCAGGCTGGCCAAGGAGTCAGCCCGAGTCAGTTGTTAAGGAAAGGGTTTGGGTTAGATTTATTAGGGTTTAAGCTAATGGGTTTTAAAACCCGATAACACAAAACTAAACCCGTTAACCCATTAATCTAAGTAACAGTTCGGCTTCGTGTCCAGACTGTTAAGGACACGAGCAATGAATCTGACCCAGTGTCGTGTGTCGCGCCCAGCACGACACGTACGACACTGCTAACGCGTGTCCAACCCTATTGTTAGGTTCCCAGTGTCCAGGCGAATATCATGCGTGAGTTTGGGACATGCACGATACGATTTTTGGGCTGTTACCTTCGCGTCCGGCGTCGGGGTTTGAAGTCGAGGGGGCTTCCGGCGGCTAGAGGCGTCATGGTCGTGGCACTGGGTGGCGCTGCACTCGCCTTGCTTCGACGAACACGTCGGTGGTGGTCGATGGCAGTAAAGGTGGCTGTGGAGGTGGTGTTAGGGGTCGCCGGAGTTAGGGTTTCGGCTAGGTAAAGTGGGGTAGAGATGGGCTGGGGTTGTCAGAAAATAAACTAGGGTTAGGGTTTTGGGGTCGGGCTATTTATAGAGAGGGTAGGGCGATGAGAAAGGAGGCTAGGTCGGTGTCGCGGTTGCGGTCGCCGCTCGGTGGTCGATCGTCGGGGGCAGGTGAGAGAGAGGAGAGAGAAAGAACGTGGGGGTGATGGTAATTTGCAGCAAGGCCCCCAATGTTTGGGGCTTTGCAAAACAACCCCGTGCCTATCGGTTTGCAAATTATTATTTACAAACCGCAATTAAAATAAATCATATATTTGCAATTCGATATTAAAAAATTTAAATATTACAAAATAATACTAAAACAATTCAATTAACTACAAAATGATATATTTTGATTTATAATTATTTAAAAATTAATAAAAATTTTAAAAAATTCCTAATAATCATATTAATTTATTTTAAATATATAAATTCTATTAAAAATTATAAAAACCATTTTTAAAATTTAGGGGCTTACAGCGGTTGTCACTTTTGTTTGCAGTATATATAGAGCATTATCTAAGGAATACCTAGTGTTCCAATACGCACAAGAGTAATTCAAAGATAACTTTCTATTAATGAAATACACAATTTTATCCCGACGGATTACATCATCTAAAGAATGTGCTTCGGTATTGGCGTATAAGTAGTCTTCCAACTCTTCAACCGTGAGCACCAGGGCGTTTACAAGAGAAGGTGGAGGACGTTTCCCCTTCAGCTTGACTACCAAGGGGGCTGCAGTCGGAGGTTCATGTGACCTCAGAGTTGGCTTTGGAGCCTTCTGGGGAAGCCTTATTTGTAGGCTCCTGGCTATCCTCTGACATGCTCGAGGATGATCTAGTCGGAGCTTCGCCTTGAAGCTTAATGACGAGAGGGGCTGATGTCTGGGAGATTTTTTCCCTCAATCGAACCGTTAATGGTTCTTCAACAATAACTGCGCTTTCTGCCTAGCGTTGGCATCATTTGCGTCATCGTCCTATAGGACTAATTTGTACAGATCCATATCTATACAGTATGCTTCGAGCCTTCGGAAGGGATCGATGTCAGCGAACTCGGTCTTGATAGTCCCATCGTTGGCCACATAATTCATACACTAATGGAGAGTCGATGGCACGATCATGCATTCATGAATCCATGTTTGTCCTAATAGCATATTATAGTTTATATCTGCGTTAATTACGTAGCAAGTAACATCAGTCTGGAGATCGCCTATTTGGTATTTTAGGCAAATCTTCCCAGGGGTTCACTTTTTCCAGTATTGAAACCGCTGATTATAGTGTTCGACGCAATTAGCATGCATCGGGATCCCCAAAGTTTGGAGTAAACTCCGAGGGATGATGCTGAGCGAAGAGCCGTAGTCGATGTGGATGCGATCGACCTTAATGGCACCAACGTTCCATGTATAATACAGGGGTCGGTTGTGCCGATTGTTTTTCAGTAGCAAGTCCTGCTGAGTGAAGGTGATGTTAGGGATCACCTCGACTACGCTATGACAATGTGGACATTCAGCTAGGTTCTCCTTGGGTTGTACCTGAGTGAGGAAGGAGTCGCATTCTGTAAAGCTTCGCTGAGGGTGTCTCGAGTCTCTTTGGAGACATAGACAAGCTCGAAGAGTGATAGTCGAGCCGGAGTATTGGCCAACTGAGTTAATATATCAAAATTGTAGGACTTGATTGGCTCTACTGCCGAGTCTTTTCTCAGAGGTTTGTTAAAGCAAACCTCCTTCAGCTTTTGTTTATCTGCAGCAGGTGCTTGAGATGGGCCTGCTTTCGATGTATCGGGGGCGTTGGCCGTGACGGGCGGAGGTATCTCTTCCTCTGGAGCTTTGTTCTCTTCTCGCTGGTGAGCCAAGAGAGTGGTAACCAGTGTGTCATCAGTTATCATAGAGATTATGTGATACGACCTGACCTTCTTTCCCTTGACAGAGCGCACTGCAGGCATTATCATGTCTAGAGTAAGATCAGGATGGATCCACATAACTTTGCCTTGTGGCGTTGTAAATGGGATGAGCCCCTAAGCATTGTCACGAGCTGGTGGAAGTTTGACTACTTCTATTACCCTTGGAATGGAGATGTTCGACATAAAAAGGTTGAACTAACTTTTTGTATATTGAATGTAAAAAGAGTACAATTGATTCTTATACGAAGAAATCTAAGTACAAAAGTTTTGGAAAGTATGACGGTAGAGATCGAGAACTGCAGCGACTCCTTTACTTCGTTGACGATCCGATGATGATATGAGACTTGCTCTGACTTTCTGGTGCCTTCGATGGAACTCTAGGGTTGCCGATTAGGAGGACGCCAAGTTGAAGATTTTGATAATTATGTGGATCTTCTTCTCCTTGTCTATCATGTTGTTGGGGGAAAACCTCTCCTATTTATAGGTGAAGGGGCACATATGCGGTGTGCATTAGGGTCGAGATATAAAGGAATCTGTCGTCGTTGCATGGTACGGGCTTCTGTGGCGCTGACACGTGGCGTATGCCAATTTGCTTGTTTGTAGCCGAGCAAATCTTGGGATTTCATCTCAGAATTTGGATTCTGTGTAATCTTTATCCGAGATTTAAATCAATCTGATAAGATATTCGTATTTTTCAAATTGATCAATCCCAATCCTACCTTTGGAAGATGCGGTTTAAGCACACCTATTAGGTGGGACCATGTCATTTGTGCTTCAGCAAGGTTGGCTGGCTTCTAGGACGATAAGTAGACTGTGCTTCTGGATATGACGGAGCCTCTGTGCTTTAGGGCGACAAGTGGACTATGTTTTGAAGACAACGGGGCCTCTGTACTTTAAGGGGCAACGAGTTGGCTGTGTTTCGGGTAAAGTCACTGTGCTATAGGACGACGAGTAGGCTGGCTTCAGATAGACCATTTTACTATGCTTTAGTGTAGCAGTCGGGCTTGTGCTGGAGTCAAATGGTGTCTCCCAGGTCTTTTGCTGAGAAAAAGGGTCGTTGAACGGGCCGGGTACTCGGATCAATACAGATGTCTGTGCTTCAGAGAGGGGGATGTACTTTTTGTACCTTAAAAGCAAAGGAACACAGTGGGTGCCTGTACCTCCGGTTGGAGACAGCTTGGCTTTTAAGTCTTCATTTCAGGAGAAGTAAATGACTACCCTTGAATGCAGACTCCTTAATTGCCAATGTTAATTGGAGAATTCCAAGGAGCATTTAAACAGTTTGGAGACTCACTTGAACGGGCCTGTTAATTGAGACCCATTGTGCCGAGTCCTAGGCTTATCATATTAATGAGGGAATTTAGATCGTCGGCCAAGTGGCCTATAGTTTGGACCAATCCTGGTCCTATAAAAGGGGAAGTGTTCCTCTGAAGAGTCACTATCTTCTTCCTGGCACCCTTCACCATCATGTTTAATCCAGACCTAGCTTCAGACGGCCGCTGGCCTTACATAAGTCGGCTGTTGGTTGGGGCTTCGCTCTTTCGAAGGGGCCATGTTTTTGTAGAAGAACTCTCTGTAGAAGGAGCCGTCACCACTCTTGAGAAGTATCCATGTATCCTCTCTAAGGAGTTTGACTCTAGGCGATGTCTTGAAGGTCTTGGAGGTCCTGACGACCGAGTTTGGTCCGGTTGTCAGCCTGAAGCGCTACACATTGTACTCTGCTCTGTTCGTTCTAGGCTTTATGACCTATGCGCCTTCAGGAAGCTGGGGCCAATAGTTGCTTCAGGAAGTTATTTTCTTTGGCAGAGCAATTGACGCGCGTTTGGATGGTTGCACGTACAAGAAAGTCAGAATGCGCCTTGATGGAGATCAATTTTTCTAGTATGGTACCAAGAAGAAAGACGTCTGTACTTTGATGAAGACTAAGTCTATTATAGACTCCTCTACGGTCTAATGAACCGGTGATCGATCCTTTGTAGAAGTAGGATTAGTCCTTTACATATCCTTGATGAATCTGTACTAGATCATTGTGGGAATAATAATATAAACTTCTTTCCGTATCCACTGTTGTCTTTTCAATACTCGGTCTGCACCTTTGTATCATATACGCTGTAGTGGAGGAATATTATCAGCTAGATTTTTTATGTTTCTATAAGACCCCCTTCAAAGTGTCCCAACTTGAGTCAAGCTCGGGATACTTTGAACAGAAGCATGAACATGTAGCGTGAGCGTACGTGCTTGGTGATGTTTCAGATTCTTGTCTTTGTGTATGTAACTATGAAGAGACTGTAATAGGTCTTTATAGCCACATGTTTCTGCATAAAAACTCTTTTGTTCCCTCACTTTTTTCTTCAACATAAAGAGGGGTCATTATAGAAGACACGCCTAACCAGAGGTAATATGAACATGGTAGGCCTAATCTTCACTATGATATAGAACAACAATTCAGAGGTAGTATAAACGTGAACTATTTTCTATATAGCCATGATAATCATAGGATCAATACGGAGAGAACGACTACTCAGAGGTAATGTGGACATGGTAGCCGCATCGTCTGGGTGTAGAGTAGAAATCCAGAGGTAATATGGACGTGAAGTGCTTCATCTACTAGAGGGAACATATAGAAGAAAGGAATCCCCTTACCAGAACCCATAGGCACTCTTAGGGGATGCGAGAGCCTATGCCAATTTTATCTTTAGGCGTTATACTTCTTTAGGAACTTGCCATTGATGGACATTATTAGCAAGTCACCATTGGGTTTGGCTAGTTGATAAGAACCATTAGAGTATACCGTTCCTATGACGAACGGTCCTACCCACTTGGGCTCAAACTTTCCAGCAGTCTTGTGAGTCATCACCATCGGCCTTCGTACTGCTAAGATGAGGTCGCCCACTTGGTATGATCTTTCCCGACTCTTTTGTTGAAGGCCCCAAAAATACGAGCTTGGTAAAGCTCGATTCTTTGTTGTGCTAGTAAGCATTTTTCATCCAACGCTTCTAACTCTTATAATACGAGCTTGCTAAAGACTACATAGTAGTATTTAACATATTTAGGCTCGTCTCGATAGCTTCTATACATTTCAGCTGACTAGAGCCTTCACTGCTTTTCGCGTTGTAACCGTCGGCCATGAACATGGACATCATGTGTGGATGGGTTGAAGTGACAGTAGATCTCTCGCTCTTCGGCTCAGATGCCTGAGACCCGTCGTCTTTAGGATAGACTGGAAGGTCGCAATCATCCTCAGACTCTTTGTAGTTGCTACCCCCTTTTTGGCTAGCTGCGCCCACGAAGGCATCTGTGTCATACAATCCTTCATTGGATTGGAATGCGAGATTGTCATAAATGGTGGAGGACTGGCCACCCCCATCATCTGACATGGCATCTCCTTATGGCAAGAGCCAACTTGGTGCGCGTGTGTTGGAACATACCTGTGCTGGGTACTTTGGTCTTGCTACTTCCAGGCCGCCTCTTGGGCTTGTTGGCCGAGGTGGAAGGATTTTTGGATAGTTGGTTGAGTGATGGAGAACCCCGTACCTCGTTTCATGGAGCAAGACGGAGTTCCTTTTCTTCCTCACTTGTCGACCCCCGGTCGAGTCTCTGATGTGTGGTCGCCATTGGTCGTAGTCTTTAAAAGACAAACTTTCTCCTCGATGGTGATGTGGCTGCCGGGTGACAGCAACAGTTGATGGTGATCTGGGTGCGAGTATGCCTTGGTTTCAGCATTCCATGCATCGCAGGCTCCTCTTCTGCTTTACCCTTATAGGAAAGCGTTGGGGTCTTCATTCCTGCATTCCCATTGTACGTGCAGGAAAGCTGCATGCAGGAGTGAGGATAGGAGATAGCTTTTCTCTTCTCTGTTCCTGCGTACGGGACACACTTAGGTCCTGATCAGAAAGTTGTTCATGAGGTAGACTCCTTCCATGCTTACAGGAACACTATTCGTATGAGTCTTTCGTAGTGAAGTGTACTCCCTGGCTCGAGTTGCGCACATGAGTGCTCAAGCGATAGCGGGGTTCTACCGGTCAGACGTTGAGGCACTCGGACCAGTTTTCTATAGCTTTCCATTGGCTGCACGTGTGACTGTCAACGCGGGCCTTTGGTCGACGATTGGCCTAGCAGGTTGGTTGCACAAGGCACGTGCTGCCTTAGATTTCTTCCAACTACCCCGAGGGTGCATATTACTCAGAATCTAATGAAGTGGTTGACATAGCACTTTTGTCGCGTAGGGCACGTGCTGCCTTGGATCTCATTAAGTTAATTCCAGGAGGCCGTAACGTTCATAGTCCAATATAACCTTACCCGATAGGTAGCCAATTCTGCAAAAGACAGATCTTCTCGCCGGTACCGCTCCCTCCGTAAGCGGTTGATCTACTGCGTGCTTTCTTCGGTATTGTGCCTTTATTAGGCCTACCATAGAGAGCTGCACTCTTCACTGTTCTTTCCCGGAGTCGAATCGAGTAAGGTGGCATGGCGGCAGTAGCCGAAATCTTCTTCGGGGCTTCGTCGGTTGGGGGTTCTGGAGCACAGTCCCCTTTGTCATGCTGCTCGTTGCAGCGCATTCGGCACCCAGTACGTCGAGTCTTCTTCAGTTTTACGAACCGCTTCGAAGGAATCGACTTCTCCTTAGAAAGAAGATCTTTAAAAGCTTGTTGGTCGAAACGTACGTCCAACATCTTGTGATAAAATCCCAACAAGTTGTTGTCAGATTGTGCCACTACCTTCTCGTTGGAGGAGAAGGAAGTCCCCAGCAGAGTCGTCATTTGTTTGCCATAACAAAAGGTTATACAAACTTTTCATATTTTAAACATAAAAGAGTACAATTGATTCCTAAACAGGAGATCTAAGTACAAAATTTAGAAAAAGTGTGGCAGTGGAGATCGAGCACTGCAGCGTCTCATTTACTCCGTTGACGATCTGATAACGAGTTGAACTTGCTTTGGCTTTTTGGTGCTGGTGATTGAAACTCTAGGGTTACCAATCAAGAGGATGCCGAAGTTAAGATTTCCAAGCCTCTTTATCGAAGGAAAACTCCTTCTATTTATAGGAGCTGGGGACACATAAGCGAAGCGCATTAGGATTTAAGATATGAAAGAATATGTTATCATTGTATATTAGGACTACTGTTGAGCTACAAGTGGCGGGCGTCAAGATTCCCCTTTATCGAGATCTCGGGTGGTTATCAAAATAACCGAAGAAAAAGACACATGGCGCGTGTCTATTGCTCAAAATCGTCTGTTCAGATGAAGCCGAGTAGATCTTGGATTCCATCACAGATTTGGTTTTTTTCGAACTGAGAGACTATTGGTTTAAACAAACTGATTGGATATAGCCTTTATCTATAACGGCAAACTTTGTCCTTATCTGTGATTTTAAACCAACCGATAAGATATTGCTCTTATCATCATAATCAACCTCGTCTTATCTTTAAGAGATGGTTTAAACAAACCAATTGGGTAGGACCATGCTTTCTGCGCTTCTGGAGAAGCTTCAGAGTTATTCCGCTGGGCGACGAGTAGACCCTTCTTCTGAAGACAACGGAGCCTCTGTGCTTCTGGGCGATGAGTAAACTTGTGTTTCGAAGATGGCGAAGCCTCTATGCTTTTCGGCGATGAGTAGGATGTGCTTCAAGACGATAGAGCCTCTATGATTTTGGGCGACGATTAGGCTGTGTTTCGAAGACGACGGAGCCTCTGTGCATTTGGGCGACGAGTAAGCGGTGTTTCGAAGACAATGGGACCTCTGTGCTTTTGGGCGACGGAGTCATCAAAGTATCCGAGGAAGGGGGCCGTCGAATGGGCCGAGCTTCTGTTGAAGTGAAGGCTCTGTGCTTTTCAGTCGAAGCAGAGAAATAGGCGTCTGCACGTCTGAGTCGAAGAGACGGCGACGCAGTGAGGTGTCTGCGCTTCTGGATCGAAGGAGCTAGCTTTTTGTTGAACTCTTTAAGAGCATTTAATAACTGCTCTTCTTTATGGACGGGTCGGTTGTTCCCTTCTTTAATTGCCGCCATTATTTTGGAGAATTCAAGAAGTTAGGGGCCTAGGACTTAGTAAAATGGACCTGTTAAGTGAGATTCATTATGCTGAGCCCTAGGTTTATCCCATTAATTTGGGAGTCTTTGACAGACGGCCACTTGGCCTGGAGTTTGGACCACACTCTCCCTATATAAGGGAGAGTTTTTCTGAAGAGTCGTCTTCTTCTACAAACGTTATGCTTGATCCTGAATTAGCTTCGAACGGCCATTGGCCTTGCACAAGTCAGCTGATGGTTGTGGATCCCTTCGTTCAAAGAGGCTATGTCTTTGTAGAAGAACACCTAACCGGTCTTGAGAAGTACCCGAATGTCCACCATAAGGAGTTTGAACCTGGGCGACGTCTTGGAGGAGGTCCAAACTACGGGGTTAGGATTGGTTTTCCACCCGATGAGCCCTTTGTTGTGCTCTGCCCCGCTCATCAGTGCTTGTGTGCCTTTGTTATGCTCGAAGAGTCGCAGAAGCTGATGCACTTTTGAATGGAGCCAGCCGTCATGTTGTGGGCTGAGTTCTCGCTCCGGCCAATAACTGCTTCAGTAGCTATATTGGAGTTCGTCTGTGTCTGGCTGTGATGTGGTTTGCTCTGATGAGGCTGCCCGTCTGAAGGGGGCTGCGCGTTTAAGACCATGTAGGAGCATACTTTGACGGCGACTGTATTCACATCTTCTATCCACAGTCCCTTAAGGTATTTTCTATGTTTGTCTATGACGATCACACTGTGTAGATTAACCCCATTTGTAGATCTTTAAAAGTTTTAATTCTTTTCATATGATCACAGAGAATCTGTAATAGATCCTTGTAGCCATGATTTAAGAAGTTTTTCATGTAATCGTGAAGAATCTGTAATAGACCCTTGTAGCCATGATTAATAAAAAGAACTCTTCTTGAACTTTTCTTATTTGTGTGACTTGTCTTTTCTGTCTGTACTTTTGGTCACCTGTACGTTTATGAAGCTGGGTGGGTAATGAGAACACCTACCTTCGCTTTTGATATCCTGTACTTTTTTTACACTTCTACAATACTATAATCTCATCCACAGGATAACAACATCAACACAGAAGATATATAATAAGGTCTGACTGAAATAGAAATTAGTATGAATATCCAAATACAGGATCAGTCTGAAATAATCCAAGTCTAGTGGAAATATATCCACAAAATAAAACACAATACTGGAAATAATAAAGTACTGGAATAAAAAAATCATGACATAGCTAGTTAGATAAAATATCCACTACTCTAATCAACTGGCAACCCCTGGATTAGCAAAACTCCTCGGGCATAACCTATATGTCCTCTGCAAGAAATCCAGGCTCGATACCTGGTCCGTAAACTGTAAATAAAGCTTGTCTGGATATGAAAAAAACTAAGTCCTCAGACTGATGTAACAAGATACAAATAACAAGCTACAATATGAACTGTAATAAATACGAGAAATAAACTGTGTAAACTATCTATCTATGTGAATGTACGTCGAAGGCGACTTTGGGATATATGGGTAGGTAAAGGAGTAGCACTAGCGTCAACCAATGTTTAAATATATACTAGCATACCTCCCGACCGTACTGGATACTAGTCTGTGGCCGCTGCCGGATATATCCACTAGTATAACCTATAACATGGCACAATGATTCTTATGTGTATTATCTGTCCCATACGCCTACTAATAGTTATTCCCTCCCATGTCTTGCTCAAATCACATCCATGACTCGAGCAATTCACATCTCTATGCAAGTCACTAATTAGACTCAATCCAATCAATATATAAACTGCCACATGAACCGCTTGTACTAGTAGCTAGCTATATGCGTAAGCTCCTGCCAACACAATGTAATCTCACTCATAGTGTCCTGTCATGAGATGTGTCCAGTCATAGAAGTTATAGAAATAACTTCATTATTACTGAGTGAGTGTCACGCCCCTGATCGAGAATACCGGAGAGCGGGGGAATGACTCATCCAGCTACGTATTACGGGTAGATGAATACCGTATAATACGATCAATGTTGTCTACAAGGCAAGGGGTGTATACTACATACAAGTCTCACTAGGGTTACTCAACCTATTGTCCCAATCATTCAATAAAAAGCAGTAAGTAGAGAACATGTAAGAATAAGCAGTAAGTGTCCCAAACACTCAGTTAAAATGTTCTTGAGATCTGGCTTTACAAAACATAGCCAAATGATATAACAAGGTATACACAATCGTTATCAGCTGCAGTCTGACTTAGTTACAATTATGTAAAAGTAAGTGCAAGGCAGTCCGACTAACATGTCGGTGCCAAGCGACAAAAGTAAAGTAGCAAAACGAGCAGGGATGCAAGGAACCCACTCGTGTCCTCCTGCAGTCATCCTTCTAGTATTGACCATCTTGGGGGTGGAAGTAAGTTGAGTCCTCGGGAGGTGGATCTAAATCTGGCCATGCAAAACCAAAGAGGTTAGACCTTAAATAGCAAGTACCGCAAAGGAAGCACGACATGAAGAATTAGAACCAATGATAAGAGTTAAGAATATGATAAATAAGTCTTTGCTTACTACTGGGATTCACACAATCACGACACTTAAAGCTAACTTCCCAACCAAACAAGGACAGAAGTTGACCCATCATATCCTGACATTTTGCTCATCTCAGTAGTTAACAGAGTAGGTACAATACACAAACAAATCAATTTAAACGACAATACAATTAGTACGGCTTGCTAACTGTAAGTTCCAAGTTACCATGGAAATATGCAATAAGGGATTCCTCAGTTCTTACAATGTACGAGCAAGGCTAGTCTATCCAATAATCAATTGTGCCAATCATGAATTAGACGAGTCCCAGTGGGACGCCCATCATCAATATGCAGAAAAAATAAACAGATATCGCTCCCTGCCCGTGTGGCAGGTTTACAGTATCCGTGGGAACCAGCCGTCATGTCGGGGCACTAATTGTCCCAAGATGGCTGCCATGTAAGAACTGGGAATCCATTCTCTCTATGTAATAGTTATTTTATTTAACTTAATAGTCCCTATGCTAATTGAAATCTCGTGCCGTTGATCATGATCATTCTGAATGAGTACTTCCGCACAGAGTACGATATGCATAACTCTACAACGATGCCCGTGCGATTAGGTTGTAGGTCTTACATATTAAATGCAACAATCAAACCTGGCTACGGAATAATCATGCCTTGACTGTAAGGTACACATGCTACTTTTGTAGAAAGAAGTTGAAGTCAGCACGTTCCATATGCCAACGTTCGGGATCGGCTAGTCGATCGCAATGGTTCATGGTTATACATGAACGCGTCTCATTCAATTCAATAAGACGACTAGCCAGACTTTTAGTTCCAACTATGAACGCATGATCAATCATTTAGTCAAGGTAACAATCAATCAATTCGTGACAAGGCATGAAATTCAAACTAGTATTTAGTATGGTCGAGTCTATAACTCTCAGGGTTGAGTACCAGTGATACAGGATGCCCACAAGCCAATCAAGACACGGGGCACACTCCACACAACAATATGTATTAAAACACTAACATGCATCAAGTGGCACAATCTAACAAAATGTGCGAGATAGGACAAAGCGCACAATCTAGAGGATGGTGCGAGATAAGACAAAAATAAGCACAATCTCGACGATTGGTGAAAATAAGACAAAACGCTTGAATTCGGCGAAACGTGCTAGATAATGAAACGCTCAAATTCGACGAATCGTGTGGGATAAGACAGATGGTGCGTATTCAACGAAACGTGCGGACTGAAATGACTATTATGCGCACACAGGTGGAGAATGCACTGATTCATTGTAGGCGTATAACAGTCCCTTTGGGCGCATAGTAGTCCTTTGGGCGTATAGAATACCTTTGGGCTCATAGTGCCTTTGGGCGCATAGTGCCTTTGGGCGCATAGTATGCCTTTGGGCGCATAGTGCCTTTAGGCGCATAGTATGCCTTTCGGCGCATAGTGCCTTTGGGCGCATGGCCATTCAATTACGTGGGCGCATGGCCACACAATTATGTGGGTGCATTGTATGGATGCTTCTACACCAGCAAGCTTCGGCCATGGAGTTTTAAAAACTTCCAATGGCCATAACTTGGGCTATCAGACTCAGAATTGGAAAATAAAGGTCAAAACTGACTAGAATTGAATTTTCTACAACATAGAACAACTTGTTTTTGAAAACAACAAAGTTTGATAGATCGAAACCATGAAAACCCATAAAATCTGAAACTTAAAACCTAGATCTACACACAACCATCCATGGAAATCAAAAACTTTAAGACCTAAACTTGTAGAGAAAGAGGAGATGAACAACATGACTAAAAATAAATGGGATGCATGAAATCCCTCATGGTGTACAAGATGTACTTGCGTCTCCAAGTTGGGTTAGGGTTTTGGTGGTGGAAATAAAATGAGTTGAGAGGAGAGAGAAAAGAAAAGGTGTATAAATATCAAGTTAAGTTTGATCTCCACCACCCATTCCTTCCCCATACAATCTAGGCCATCCCCCCTTATCATGATGAACCAAGCTAAACCAAGTTGGTTCAACATGAACCAAAATAAACCAAGAGCTAAGCAAAAGAAGAAAATAAAATATAGAAAAATAATTAGCATGTAATTAAAGGAATTAAATACAGAATAAATACATGATAAATACTAAATAAATACAGTCAAGTAGTACATGTATTAAAAATACGTATCCCGGGAACAAGGAGTGACAGAGAGTCTTCTAACCTCTAAGTCACAGACCCACTATCACATCGATAAACCATCGATAGTACCCAAGTCACACTTGGACGCACATTACTAACATATATTCTTATGCATAACAACAATCCATGTATTATAACAGTACAAGAGAAGTAGCACGATATCTTTTTGCCTGAAATGTCAGCAAGATTATAGAGTATCGGTCGTCTCCAACTTTCGTAGTCGAATGATCACAAACTCCTTGAAGTATAAAATAAACTAAATAAATCTCACCATAAGACTTACCATATTTATACTTACCTTATTTAGACCAAACTAGTCATAAAATAGTCAACTAGTTTATATTAGTATTCCATTATATATAGCAATAAGTTATAATAGAAATTTAATATTTATATACCATAAATATACTTTAAATTGGAATATATGATATTAAATTCTTATATATATCATATAAATATCTTTTTAGAAAATATACCGAATCGCTATATTTAGGTATCAACACAATATGACACATAGAATTTCAATTCGGAAGCGAAAATCATAGAAAAATATGGAAATTATTTATTCTGGAATAAGTCAGAATAAATAGGATTAAATATGATTTTTCACCTAAATTAATCATATTTATATCATATTTAAATACTACAAAAGTTTCGAATCAAATAGAGGGTTTTGATTGGTGTGTCGGTGTCCGAAAATTGATAGGATCAAAATAATGACATATCAACATGAAATTCTTGAAAATATTCAAAATAATGATTCTTTATGGTAGATATAGATGTTAGAGACCTTACCAAGATTTTGTCGGAATCAATCGTGATTCAAAGTCGTCAAAAAAGTCGTCGCACCAAAATTGATCAATTCTGCACACGTTTCAGTGCAAGGGATGCCACGGGCAAACGGAGTGGAACGATATGAGTTAGAGAATGGAGATGAAATAATATGTGTAGGGATATTCGTTAAACTTGATTTGAGGCAAATATATGAGAAAAAGTATTTCTAACCTATTTTACAAGTCACTAACCTGCTGCTGTAATTCAACCAAAATACGGGTTTTTGATGTCTTCGAAGGCTTGGATCTCTCTCCGAAGACAACGTGGTGCTCCCGAAAGAATATAGGGTAGTAAAGGAAGCCAGGAGGGTCATGGAGTGGTTGTTGAAGGCTTGAAACTCGAAGAGATGGGGGTTTGAAGTATTCAGCATAGTAGGGTTGTGGCCGTCAGCCAAGAAGAGTAGGGGCTCGGGTTTTAGGTTGTGGAGAGGAGGTGGGCGACAATGGATGGGTAATATATATAGGGTTTGGATCTCCTTGGTTTATGGAAATTTAGGTTTTAGTTTGGATTGAATTGGAGTTGATTTGGCAATCAATCAATCAATTTGGTTAGGAGGAGTAGTAGTTTTCTTATATGAGTAGGATGTTTGACTTTGGTCAAAGTTATAGAGATTTTAGCACATGGATGCTTTTAAATTGAATTAAATCATTTAGTGGGTTCTACTATGGTTTGGCACCCTAGGGTGGTCCCCACTATGTTAGGTTGACTAGCGTTAAGTTCCGAAATTATTTCCAAGAGAATTAGACACCAAAATGACTAGAAACGGATCTTATGTGCCATTTGAAAATAAATAGCACATGGGAACTCAATTGAGTGGGACACCTTAGGCATGTGTGTAGGCTTAAAATAAGTCGAAACCATATATTAGGTCATTTAGGTTTGATCGATGTCGAGTCTCGAAATCAAATTGGAAAATATGACAAGTTTTACGGTAGATAACCTTTTGGCCTAAGTTGACTCAAAAGTTGTGCAACGAAAATAGAATACAAGAGTACGTATTTGAGTAGGATATGATATATCAAATTGAAGTTAAACTTGTTTAGATCAAAACTCATGAAGGAAATTTCTAAAGATTGATATTTTTGTGCTCCAAAAATCAAAGCTACGAAAAAAATACATATCATGATCATAAATAATAGTAGAAAATATAAAATAGCCAATATATAATAATATAATTTAAAAAATATATATAATTTAGAGGTCTTACAGTTGACTAATAAAACAACTTAGGTCATACAGGTGATAGGCGACCTAGACCGATCCTACTTTCCTAAGTTAGGAGTGGTTGTTTGTATTTGTACATGTGTATAAATATGGTTGGTTGTCATTTGGGGTTGATAGATATACATAATAATCATAGCTCATTAGTTCGTGAATAGATCTGGCTAGACTTTGGTCTCGTAACTCAGTATGCTTGGACGAACTACATGTAAATATACCTTGCCTATTTGATTCTCAATATTTACTTGTTTTTCATGTCATTATTCGTTCTTTTATATTACATTTACTGCTATTTTGTATGAAATGTTATATGATTATTCTTATCGACGCTTGTTAGGCATGATAAATGGATTTTGATTACATTGCATTCTAGGTGGCTTGTATTTTACTTATATATATGATTGGAATGGACTTGTTGCTTAGTAGAGTTTATACTAGACATGTCATGGATTATACTCGTCAGCATTATTGGGGTAGGGAGGACAACAGCTTGACATTTGGGCTAGTTTACATATTTTTATGTAACGCCCCAGTCCCAAAATACGTAGGACTAGGAACGTAGACATGCCAGTTGTATTCGTACGAAGTACATAGGCTTCGTATGGATACATAAGCTGTAAAATGCAGTAAACCACTAACTAATCTCATCCACAAGATGTAAGAATAAAAGATATCATATAATGATAATGAAATGTCTTGATACAATATGTTGGATGGAGACAAATTCACTACCAACAAGTAAAGAAAAATATGAGAAAAAAATGATTTTGGCGAGCGAAGCGAAGACGATCCAAGTGCAATCATCCTCAAGAAATAGCGATGATCACGGCTAGAGCTAGAACACCTGCAAAGACAAGAGCACACACATGGAGAGATAACCAGGTCCTCAGAGGGACGTAACAAGACACATAATATCATGCCATATAAACTGAATAAATATTGCTCAAATAAATAAGTCAATTGAATTATAACATGGTCCAATACATATCTATTGAACTTGCTTACCATCCCCCCAACCAAACAAGGACAGGAGATGGTAAACTAATTCACGATGACGTATCTTTTTATGCTACGAATCCAATATGTTATCCGGACCCCAACAAGGTTCAATACCTTCTCATCGGAGTAGTAAGTCACACCTAAAACCAAACAAGGACAAGATGTGACGAACTAATCTGCGATAAGTTATTGTTCCAAGCCACGTCAGATACAAGTACCCAAACCAAAAGTACTCATACCTAACGGATAAAGGTACCTAACCGTTCTAAGTGAAATGTAGTTAAGAACAATCCTTCCTACACATGGGCCCTGGCTAAATAGGATCGGCATGGTTCCCCCTTGGAGTACCAGAGGCCCAATCAATAAGAGCATAACGTTTCGCAGAACGTCAGTGGTCTCAGTAATCATGGGTAATCTGACCCGCGTCTCCGGCGGAGCTCACGGGTTACAAAAGGAAAAGTCGAAGTCCATACGCTAAGGAATTGTCCTCCCCGCCCAATGCCTACTATGTTGTATCCCCAAAAGTAAACTTCTATAACCGCTAAGTCAAACTAGCACGCAACCTCTATTAGCGGTTAATCCTATCGTATGGCTTATACGTGCCGGTGGCCAGCCAGTCACGCATGTCCGCGTTCTACATGCGACACACAACTTCGTGGTACAACGTGTCAAGGCCAATGAATGCAACACACAAGGTGGTCCCTTAAATCTAGGTTTAATGTGTAAGAAAACTAATAGCAGGTAATATAAATGAACAGTAAGTTCTAACAGGTTATGCCATGTATCACAGTTTATTTTACATAAATAAAATAATAATAATGCATGAAATATGAGCTAAAATAAACAGCAATGGCAAGGTGTCATGCCTGGTAGGATGCCTGGCGTGCTGCGATGATCAAGGTGGCACGAACAGCACTTTCGTGTAACTACTATGCAAGGTGACCTCTGATGGCGGCACGGACGGTTCCATCGGGTCTACGACGGTCAAATTAGTTATGGACATAAGGTAGAACGGAATTGGCGAAGAAAATAGGGAAGAGGGGTCTAGTCATGGACATGAGGATAAGTGAAGGAATTTGAATATATGTTATATCTGATTTCAGAAAACCATTTAAACACAAAATTCTAACTTTTGAAATTATATTTTGTAGGTCAAAGGCTATAGATAAGATACTAAAATAATAAATATATTTTCCAAAAAAAATTTAGGTAGAAAGCTATAATTTTGTCAAAATAAGTAGTTGAAAAGGCGCTAAACTTATTGTATAAATATATATTATTTCTTAGAAGTGCATAGTCATAGATTTTAAGGCTAATTTAACCAAATATGCAAATAGTTTGGTTTTTAAAAATGTAATTTGATATTGATAACCCAAATAATGAAAACAAAATTTATCTACAATATTATGCCTATTTAAAGGGTAAAAAGAAAACTAATAGTACTAATATTATTATTATTATAATTTTTAAATAATATATAATCCTACTGAATGAAAGATATGTAAAATGTATAATCATAATAAAATAATAATAATAACGATAATATTTACATATATTTTGTGAATACTAATATATATACTACAACGTAGAAAATAATGATAATAGCTTTTAGAAATTTAATATATTTAAAATGCATAGACATTCAAGTGTCATGTATCCAAAGTATAACATAATAATAATATTTAAATCTCAAGCGTGATAGATTTTAATAATACTAATCATAATAAAATAATATAAACTATTAGCACCCATACCTAAAGTATTCTACAAATGGTAAAAATAATATAATAATAATAGATACAAAACAGAAGAAGACAACAAATAAATAACAAAGATAAATAACAAAGCTAAATAAAACACAAATCAATCAAAACAAACAAATATAAACTAGGGGAGCTGTTGTTCCTCATTTTGAAAGTGGGGGAGAAAACTGGAGAGAGAGGGATTCACGGAGAGATAGGCGGAGGAAAGAAGAAGCGGGATGGAGGGGCAGGGAAGAGATGAGATGAGCTCGAGGTCGGGCTCGACGCGCGGCAGATGAAGGGTGAGCGCGGGAGATCGAGGACGAGAGGGGGCGGTTCGGCCGAGAGGTCAGTGAGGAAGGGGTTCCGGCGACTGGAGCTACGCCGGCGACGGAGGAAAGAGGCACGGCGGCGCTGCAGGCGCTTGTCACGAAAGCGAAGGAAGTGGAAAGGGAGCGCTCGAGGCTCGATGCGGCGGACGCACACGGAGGGCGCGGACTCCAGGCCAGGGCTACTGCGCCTAGGCAGAGCTCGGGGGTGACGCGGCGCGAAAGGCGACGGCCTCGGGAGGAGCACTGGGTCGGTGAGGTAAGGGTTTTTTCAATTCTTCATGGGTGATGGTGGTGGTGTCGAGGTGATTTTTCGTTGGTGGTTCTTTTGGGTTGGATTTTTTTGGTCATGGTGGCGGTGCGACGGTGGTTGTCGGCCTGGGTTGGCCGGGGACAGGCTGTCGGATCACGGCAGTGGGGTCGTGGTGGCGTGTCTGACGACGGTGGTGATGGTGGTGGTAATGGCGACGGCGATGGTGATGGC
This sequence comes from Iris pallida, assembly GCA_029216955.1. Classification (NCBI taxonomy): domain Eukaryota; kingdom Viridiplantae; phylum Streptophyta; class Magnoliopsida; order Asparagales; family Iridaceae; genus Iris; species Iris pallida. Next base: position 1,595,207 of record JANAVB010018198.1, read on the forward strand.
GGGTGATGGGTTTGGGCGGCGTAGGTCGCGGTGAATTCTGGCAGCGGGGCCGGAGTAGCGAGGTCAGGAAGGTGGCCTGGTGGTGGCGGTTCTATTGTCGATGGCTGGGTTGGGGAGTCGTACAGGAGGAGGAGATGGCCGGAGGCTATGTCGGACGGCCGGGTTGGTGTATGGCTGCGGCTAGGTTGTCGGGTGTTCTGCGCTGGTGGAAGTGTTGTTTTACTTTGCTGTTTAATTGGTGATTTTGGTGGCCGTGGTCGGGCGCGGTGTTGGTGATGGTGGTGGTGGTTCGGTAGGCGGTGGTGAGGGTGATGATGATGGTCGTGGCGATGGTGACAGGGTGTGATGATGATGACGGAGATGGTGGTGGCAGCGGGAAGATAGGGATTTGGCCGGGGTAGCGAGGAGGCGGTGGTCGGGACAGATAGGGTTAGGAATTCGTTTGTGTCGGGATATGTCCCACGGAAAGATGATGTATTTGTAAAAAGTAATAAAAATTAGACACTGACACGGTGCACGCAGTTGTGGTAGAATTTTAGAGGAATTTGTGAATAGTAGAAATATATGGGAGTACCTCTCCTTATATAGGAGGTGGGAATTCCTAGTTGGATATGAATTAGAATTAATTTAAACCCAAGTAGATAATTCAATTATTAAATTAATTCCATTCAAAAAATTTAAATCCAATCTAAATCAATTTAAATATAATTACATTCTATCTTTTAGTTTAAAATCAAATAAGATAAATCAATTTCAAATATATATATTAATTTACTATTTAAATCAATCCATAAAATCAAATCAAGATTTAAATTGCCACAAAAATTTCAAAATGTTTTCCAAAAATACTATAATAATTTTCAAAAATACATTAATATTTGCAAATAAACTTAATAAATATTTATGAAATATATATGTATGCACGAAGAATATTTTATTATTAATAATTGTTTTTACGAAAGACTTTTTATAAATAAAATAAATAAAATACGGACTTGGAAATGTTGGTATGATAGCTAAAATAATTATTACATATATTATTTTGAAACTATAAAAATAGAAAAACAATATTTTTCAAAAATATTACGCTCGCACATATTCGCACTCGTCGAGCAATTACGAAAAACGAAAATTCGTACGCGACGTACAATACAACTACGCAACGTATAAAAATAATAAAAAATCAATACCAAATTTATAAAAAAATAGTAGAAATATAGGGGTTTTACATCCTACCCAACTTAAAAGAATTTCGTCCTCGAAATTAAGAATAATAGGGGTGGATGAGAAGGTCACATGGGTATATCGACAATAATACGATCAAGTCACTGGACGAGGCAAAAAAACGTTCAATGCAAATATGCATTAGAAAATCGCGATTTCAATAATGGCGAGGATAATCATGGGTTAGCGCAAGAAGGAAAATGAATAAGAGTTAAAGTTAAAACAAGATAACAGGCAATAAAATATTATGGTAACGAGAGAAAATAAATTAGAGACATTAAAGTCTTGGTTTCTTGCAAGTAGGTTGAGGGCACAATTAAGAGAACGAATTAGATTTACCTTTAAATTAAGCGATTAGGGGGTCATGGTAGTAATATAGGGCCGAGAAAGAGGACGAGGATTTAGGATGAAGAGATAGCACATTGAGTGGTGATGGTCAAATTTGTAAGATAGTTGGAGGGAAAAAAGCCTTCATCTTTCCAAAATTGGTGAAGGCAAAAGCGATATGATGACATCATCAATTACGAATACGTGGTTCAAAGGCGGCCGTATAAATCATCAAGGCTTTCATGGATGGAATTCTAAGGGGGTAAGTTTAACTACATCACATCCACGTAGATTGATATATAAAAAAGGCGAACCAAAGTACACTCGGTTGATCAGACCATCATGCACCAGTTCTGATTAGACATTATGTTAGTGAGCGGCCGCTCAATATCTTATGCCTTGATCAAGCTCGATAAAGAATTAGCTTGCAAATACTAGGCTATATTAGCATCATTAGTCTAGATAGTAGAACATATGCATGATGGTAGATGAAATAAAAAAAATGAATAGTCTAAGAGTCATAAAGATCTAAGTCTTGTTTATTCCTATACCATCATTCTACGGTTTTATTGACCAAGACTTGGTTGACCAAATGGGTTAAATCCCTCTAGTCCCTATAATTCTTCTCAATGGTCAAGGGGTGTCAAGTCGTGGGGTATTCTACCCAACTTAAATAATTAAGCTAAGGGTGTTTGGGACATCTAACTAGTAGGGTCAATCTCTAACAAGCATGAAGTGAAGATAAGAATAATGATAGAATGAATCAAGCAAGATGCAATCGATGAGTCGGTCGAATATGGAAACGAGGAAAGAGGTCAAGTATGTGGATGAGATCCTAGACCTTTAATCCTATACGCGGGCTTGCTTGGTACGATAAAGTAATAGAACAATTTATCTTGACCTGCATGGGCCACTACAAAAACATGTAACGCCCCAGTCCCAAAATACGTAGGACTAGGAACGTAGACATGCCAGCTGTATTCATACAAAGTACATAGGCTTCGTATGGATACGTAAGCTGTAAAATGCAGCAACTAACTAATCTCATCCACAAAATATAAGAATAAAAGATATCATATAATGATAATAAATGTCTTGATACAATATGTTGGACGGAGACAAATCCACTACCAACAAGTAAAGGAAAAATACACTACCAAAATTTATCGATTTAGCGACGGCCCTATCCGTCGCCAATCCGACGGGAATTTTCATTAGCGACCGATCACTGACGGGTTTTGGCAAAAAATCCGTCGGCAATCACCTCGTCGCTAATAACTGTCCGTCGCTACATAGTCGTCATGCGACGAAATAGCGACGTTTTATCGACTTAACAATATGAAGCAATAGCGACGACTTTTCGACGACTATCGTCCATTTCAAGTATTAAGTACTGAACTGTATAGACAATAGCGACGTAATGTTCCGTCGGTAACCCGTCGTAATAGCGTATCAGAGTGTATCATGTCGTCGCTAATCCGTCGACGCCTTCGGTAACAAATGACGGATTAGCGACGGTTTTCTGACGGAAAATCATCGGTCAGGTTCTGGAAATTCTTGTCATTTCCAGCAGCATGGCAACGGAACAGTCGTCGCTATTCCGTCGATATCTGTCGACGGAATAGGGACGGATTATCCGTCGACCATGTTCTGGAAATTCTTGGTATATCCAGAAAAAGGACGACGGATAGGTCGTCGCTATTCCGTCGAACTATATGCTATGCCGACGGATATTCCGTCGACCACCCGTCGCTACCTGGAAATATTTTAAATCTCCATAAACTGGTAATATCCGTCGCACAACGGTCGCAAGTCCGTCGCTAACTGAGAATATTTTGAAAAAAAATTACAGCGCTTTTTGTTCGCAAAAATATGCATAAACCAAACAAATATATAATGCACACCAATTATCCAACAATCACATAGACCAAATATATATGCACACCAATTATCCAAGAATTACATAGACCAAATATGCACATACGAATTTAATGCACACCAATTATCCAAGAATTATATAGACCAAACCAAATTAATATAAAATCGACATCAATTATCCGGAAGAGTAACCTAATATCCGTCGTTATAATCCTCATAGCACAAATATTTCAAAATTTCCACAAATATTCCAAAACACATAGAAAAATCGACTTTGGCCTCAACAAAGACCACAAGTCAGACGATGAATCCTCACAGCCAGGGATCATAGTTGCGTTGAGGCATGTACCATTCTATCAGCCACTTTGCATACGAAGGCTCAATCTGGTTGAGGTCTTCTGTAGGGACAGGAGGGTCGGTCCCGATGCTACTACTCTCTGACGGTGGCTTCCTTAACTTCAAGCTTGGGAGCAATCTCTTCCCTGATGGTCATCGGTTCTTCCTTGACCTTGACCTTTGGTAACACCTTCTTCTTAACAGTCACCGGCTCTTGTTTGACGACGGAGACTTCCTCCGTGTCGACCTCCAAGGTTTCTTGCCTCGACCCCTTCCTCGACTAGCAGCACCACCTCGACGAGTCCTAGGAGCCATCTTTCTGACAACAGAAATTTTTATAGGGTAAAGAAATTTACTCAAATTATAAAGTTGTGACGTTGGTTTTTGCGTTCATCATCATTAGAGGGAGCAGTACTGGAAAAGTTGTGACGTTGGTAGCATGAGAGAGTAAAAATCTGTATCACAAGACTAACAGAGTTACTATGTAATCATGTACTCACCAATAACCGGATGTAACTGGTCATTGAGCCTATCGTGCAGTAATTGGTGGATCCGCTGGTATAGGCCGGATGCACTTAGTTTCTGCCTCGCCAGTCGAATGGCTTAATTGCCAAGTATGGGAACGAATGGCTCAGAACACAACCCAAGATTCATTCTAGCATACATTAGTGTTGGATTTCTTGATTCTGTTACATTCTTCAGATACTAGATACGATAAGAACATATACTACACCATATGTACAGAACATAGATGATTCACACTAATTTATGCTAGAATGAATCTTGGCTTGTGTTCTGAGCCATCCGTTCTGATCAAGTATCTTCCTTCTCCTCTCCTCCACATGGTTCTGAACCAATCTGCTCCTCCCTACTTTCCTTCTTTTTATTTGACTCTCTCAGCCACATATGATATCCAGCTCAAGTGTAGAGTCGGGGGAGAAGAAGTGGGCAGGAAGAGGAGGGGGAAGCAGCACAGCCGGCGGCATGACACGGAGGAAGTACAGAGGTTTTCTTCAACATATGTAGAGAACTATAAGGATATATCTTTTCACAACATATCACCTTGTCAAAGATCCTTTATGTGACAACCATGTTACCGCGGTGTCGGAAGACTAACATGTCATAATTTTCTAAGCCGTGTGTTTTGACATAATCCTCCAAACTCTTTCCTGCTATGTAATAATGCAAGATTACTACATAGGAGGAAAGAGTTGGGAAGATTATGTCAAAACACACGGCTTAAAAACTTATGACATGTTAGTCTTCCGACACCGCGGTAACATATATTCACATGAAGGGTCTTTGACAAGATGACATATTGTGAAAAGATATATCCTTATAGTTCTCCTACGGCTGTTGAAGAAAAACTCTGTACTTCCTCCGGGTCATGCCGCCGGCTATGCTGCTTCCCCCTCCTCTTCCTGCCCACTTCTTCTTCCCCGACTCTACACTTGAGTTGGATATCATATGTGGCTGAGAGAGTCAAATAAAAAGAAGGGAAGTAGGAGGAGCAGATGGGTTCAGAGCCATGGTGGAGGAGATGAGAAGGAAGATGCTTGATCAGAACGAATGGCTCAGAACACAAGCCATTCATTCTGGCATACATTAGTGTGAATCATCTATGTTCTGTACATATGGCGTAGTATATGTTCTTATCGTATCTAGTATCTGAAGAACGTAACATAATCAAGATGAACTCACTAATGTAATACTAAGACATCATCTACTACTATAGAATAGTGATAGGTTGTCTATCATCATTGCCGAGGGATGAGGGTCGGAGGACAGTCAACTTTATCTACGGCTACAAAGTTTCTGCCTCGCCAGTCGAATGGCTGCAGGGACTATATGTCCTGATCACCATGTCGTACCGTAGACTAATGCAAATGGAGCTGGAAATATCCGTCGCTAACGGGTCACTAGTCCGTCGGTAACTGAGATTTTTTTTGAAAAAAATTGCAGCACTTTCCCTGTTCACAAAAATATGCATAAACCAAACCAATATTATGCACACTAATTATCCAACAATCACATAGACCAAATATGCACATACGAATTTAATACACACCAATTATCCAAGAATCATATAGACCAAACCAATTAATATAAATAGACATCAATTATCCTGAAGAGTAACCTAATATCCATCGTTATAATTCCATTTATCTTCAAGTGTGAGAACGGATGGCTCACAACCCAAGATTCATTCTAGCATATTTAGTGTGAATCATCTATGTTCTGTACATATGGTGTAGTATATGTTCTTATCGTATCTAGTATCTGAAGAAGTAACAGAATCAAGATGAACTCACATAATGTAATACTAAGACATCATCTACTACTATATAAGATATAGTGATAGGTTGTTGTATCATCATTGCCGAGGGATGAGGGTCGGAGGACAGTCAACTTTATCTACGGACGCCAGTCGAATGGCTGCAGGGACTATGTCTTGATCACCAAGTCGTACCGTAGTTTTACAAATGGAGCTAGAGCCAAAATACAGAATCAAATCCCTGGGTTCGTCGAAAATACAAAACACAGTTCTAATTCATATATTTTAAGTGTGAGAACGGATGTCTCAGAACACAACCCAACCGAGAGGATACTCTGAAAGATCCATCTGAGTAGGACGTATACTCTGAGAGATCACCTTTATAAGAATGATATCAGTAGTGAGATTGAGTGCTAGAGGGGATATTATCAGAGTATACGTCCTACTCAGATGGGTCTCTCACCGTTATTAATTTTTTCTGACAGCATGGTGGATGTACTCCGTCAACAGATTCTTGCTCCGAGCCAAAACTTTGCCTCGAAGCTCAAGTGGACATCCTTCGTGTAGAGCTCGAGTGAGAGGTTACTGACAGCATGGTGGTCTCTTTTGTTAAAGTATCCGTGCTCGTCCCACAACCAATGTGGGATGAGCATAGATACTTTGACAAAGAAGACACCATGCTGTCAGAACCTCTCACTCGAGCTCTACACGAAGGATGTCCACTTGACTCCGGCCAAAGTTTTGGCTCGGAGCAAGAATCTGTTGACGGAGCACATCCACCTTGCTGTCAGAAAAAATAGTAACGGTGAGAGACCCATCTGAGTAGGACGTATACTCTAATAATATCTCCTCCAACACTCAATCCCACTACTGATATCATTCTTGTAAAGGTGATCTCTCAGAGTATACGTCCTACTCAGATGGATCTCTCAGAGTATCCTATAATGATAGGTTGTCGTATCATCATTGTCGAGGGATGAGGGTCGGAGGACAGTCAACTTATCTAAGATACATAGTTTCTGCCTCGCCAGTCGAATGGCTGCAGGGACTATGTCCTGATCACCATGTCGTAGTCCAATACAATCCAGAGATTGACACAGTACTAATTCATATATGTAGTCCAATACAAACAGTCTAATACAAAAACAACCCAATACAAATAGTCCAATACAAATAAGTACTAATAGCTAATGAGAACCACGCAGCTCACGCAAACGCTCAGCGATACGATCACGCAACCACCTCAAAAAAGTGAGATTTTTGGCGTGAGGAGAGATATCGTCCCTTGCAAGTGCTGCTTGAATAGAACTCCATGTCTCACTAGCTACCGGTGCTGGATGAATAGAACTCCCGGTCTCACTAGCAACCGGTGCCATTTTCTTTAACTGTAGGGGGAGCCACCTCAGCATTCACTGTTTCCCTCAAATGACGTATCGCTCCTCGGGTCATGGGTGCCATCTGGTAAGATCAATAGTCACAAATAATAATTGTAACATAAGCAGCTAACTAAAGGAACCATCATGTAATTTGAGTATATTTTGAAAGCTGATAAAGTATAAAAATTCGATTTTTGCCAAGTGTGAGAACGGATGGCTCAGAACACAACCCAAGATTCATTCTAGTATACATTAGTGTGAATCATCTATGTTCTGTACATATGGTGTAGTATATGTTCTTATCGTATCTAGTATCTGAAGAAAGTAACAGAATCAAGATGAACTCACATAATGTAATACTAAGACATCATCTACTACTATAAGATATAGTGATAGGTTGTCATATCATCATTGCCGAGGGATGAAGGTCGGAGGACAGTCAACTTTATCTATGGCTACATAGTTTCTGTCTCGTCAGTCGAATGGCTGCAGGGACTATGTACTGATCACCATGTCGTACCGTATATTAATGCAAATAGAGCTAGAACTGGAGCCAAATACAGTACTACTTCACCATGTCGTACCATTTTACTCTCTCTCTCTCTCCTTCCTCCCTCTCCGGCGCTCTCACTCTCTGGCACTCTCATACTACTAATTCCTAGTGTTTTAAGTGTGAGAACGGATGGCTCAGAACACAATCCAAGAATCATTCTAGCATACATTAGTGTGAATCATCTATATTCTGTATACATACGGTGTAGTATATGTTCTTATCGTATCTAGTATCTGAAGGATATAACAGAATCAAGATGAACTCACATAATATAATACTAAGACATCATCTACTACTATATAAGATATAGTGATAGGTTGTCGTATCATCATTGCCGAGGGATGAGGGTCGGAGGACAGTCAACTTTATCTACGGCTACATAGCTTCTGCCTCGCCAGTTGAATGGCTGCAGGGACTATGTCCTGATCACAATGTTGTAACGTAGATTAATACAAATGGAGCTGGAAATATCCGTCGCTAACCGGTAACTAGTCCGTCGCTAACTGAGATTGTCACATACACATATGTATATCACAGCTAGATGTATAGATATATACATCTATACAGAAGCACACAACTGATAGAAACACTGTCCTTGAGACAATGAACATATACACCATGAATCCAAACCCCATATTCACATTTACTAATCCAAACCACCAAACTAATGGATAACACCCAATATGGATAACACAATATTTACCCAATATAAACTCAGATGAATTCGAGAAGCAAAGCCACCCGCCGCCCCAAGCCCACCGTCCAGCCCCCGATGCAAGCCAGCCCAGCCTCCGACGTCCCAGCCCCAAGCCCGCCTTCCAGACCCCGACGCCCCGTCCTAAGCCCACCATCCAGCCCCCTACCCAAGCCAGCCGCCCAGCCCCGACGCCAGCCCCAAGCCCGCCGCCCCAGACCCCGACGCCCCCGCCCCATGCCACCGCCCAGCTCCCGACCCAAGCCAGCCGCCCACCCCCGACGCCCCCGCCCCAAGCCAGCTGCCCAGCCCCCGACGCCGCCGCCCCAAGCCCACCGCCCAGCCCCCGACCCAAGCCAGCCGCCCAGCCCCCGATGCCCCAGCCCCAAGCCCGTCCCAGACCCCGACGCCCCAAGCGAGTCGCCCAGCCCCCGACGCCGCCGCCCAAGCCCACCGCCCAGTCCCCGACCCAAGCCAGCCGTCCAGCCCCCGACGCCGCCGCCCCAAGCCCACTGCCCACGACGCCCCCGCCCCAAGCCCACCGCCCAGCCCCCGCCCCAAGCCCACCGCCCAGCCTCCAACGCCCCGCCCCAAGCCCGCCGCCCCGCTGCCCTATACGACACCGCGAGAGAGAAAGAGAGGAGAGAGATCGAGAGAGAGGGGGGTTACCTTCGGCAGAGAGAGAGGAGAGGACGCCGACGCGACACCGACGCCGATCACTGAAGCCGACACGACGACGAGAGAGAGAGAGAGAGAGGAGGAGAGTGAATTTGGGGGAATGCGAAAAGTTCCTCCGCCGTTTCATTTAAAGTCTGGTACGTATATTAGCGACGGACTAGCGATGAAAAGATTCTGTCGCCCAGTAGTCGCCCTGTTTGATACTTGGCGACTGAATATCCATCGCTACGTGGTCGAAGAAATGTCCCGCCAATTCTTTACACAATTCGTGCCAAATAATCGACTGGGTAGCGACGACTACTATTCCGTCGCTATATCACCGACTACCTAGCGACGGATATGCGACCTTTTCTCCCCCTAAAATTGAAATAAAAATGTAAAGTAGTGTGGTCGGTAATCCGTCGGCGAGCTGCCACGAAGCCGTCGCTAACGCCGACTGAAAATTTCTGTCGCTAATTGTCCGTCGCTAATTTACTGTATTTTGGTAGTGACATGAGAAAAAAATAATTTTAGCGAGCGAAGAGAAGACGATCCAAGTGCAATCATCCTCGAAGAAATAGCGATGATCATGGCTAGAGCTAGAACACCTGCGAAAGACAAGAGCACACACCTGGAGAGATAACAAGGTCCTCAAAGGGACGTAACAAGACATATAATATCATGCCATATAAACTGAATAAATATTGCTCAATAAATAAGGCAATTGAATTATAACATGGTCCAATACATACCTATTGAACTAGCTTACCATCCCTCCAACCAAACAAGGACATGAGATGGTAAACTAATTCACGGTAACGTATCTTTCCATGCTACGAATCCAATATAGTATCCGGACCCCAACAAGGTTCAAAACCTTCTCATCGGAGTAGTAAGTCACACCTACAACCAAACAAGGACAAGATGTGAAACTAATCTGCGACAAGTTATTGTTCCAAGCTACGGTCAGATACAAGTACCCAACCAAAAGTACTCATACCTAACAGATAAAGGTGCCTAACCGTTCTAAGTGAAATGTAGTTAAGAACAATCCTTCCTACGCATGGGCCCTGGCTAAATAGGATCGGCATGGTTCCCCCTTGGAGTACTAGAGGCCAATCAATAAGAGCATAACGTTGCAGAACGTCAGTGGCCGTCAGTAATCATGGGTAATCTAACCCGCATCTCCGGCGAGCTCACGGGTTACAAAAGGGAAAGTGCATCGACGCCCATACGCTAAAGAATTGTCCTCTCTACCCAATGCCTACTCTGTTGTACCCACAACAGTAAACCTCTATAACCTCTAAGTCAAACTAGCATGCAACCTCTATTATCGGTTAATCCTATCGTATGGCTTATATGCACCGGTGGCCAGCCAGTCACGCATATTCGTGTTCTACATGCGACACACAACTTCGTGGTAGAATGTCAAGGCCAATGTATGCAAACACATGGTGGTCCCTTAAATCTTGGTTTAATGTGTAAAAAACTAATACATAGCAGGAATATAAATAAACAGTAAGTTCTAACAGGTTATGCCATGTATCACAGTTTATTTTGCATAAAAAATAATAAATAATGCATAAAATATGAACTAAAATAAATAAACAGCAATGGCAAGGTGTCTTACCTGGTAGGACGCCTGGCGTGCTGCGATGATCAAGATGGCACGAACAGCGACTTCGGTGTAACTACAATGCAAGGTGGCCTCTGATGGCGGCAAAGACGGTTCCATCGGGTCAACGACGGTGAAATTAGTTAGGGTGGACATAAGGTAGTACGGAATTGGCAAAGAAAATAGGAAAGAGGGGTCTAGTCATGGACTGAGGATAAGTAAAGGAATTTGAATATCTGATGTATATCTGATTTCAGAAAACCATTTAAACACAAAATTATAACTTTTGAAATTATATTTTGTAGGTCAAAGGCTATAGATAAGATACTAAAAATAATAAATATATTTTCCAAAAATTGTTTTAGGTAGAAAGCTATAATTTTGTCAAAATAAGTAGTTGAAAAGGCGCTAAACTTATTGTATAATATATATATAATTTTTTATATTGTATATATATATATATATATATTTTTTTATTGATAAATATATATATATATATATATATAATATATATATTATATATAATATATATTATTATTAAAAATATATATTTATAATATATTTTTTATAAAAAATATATATATAATATATATTTAATATATAATTATATAATAATATAATATATATATATATTATATATATATATATATAATATTTATATATATATTTCTTAGAAGTGCATAGTCATAGCTTTTAAGGCTACTTTAACAAAATATGCAAATAGTTTGGTTTTTAAAAATGTAGTTTGAAATTGATAACCCAAATAATGAAAACAAAATATATCTACAATATTATGCCTATTTAAAGGGTAAAAAGAAAACTAATAGTACTAATAATTATTATTATTATAATACACTTTAAATAATATATAATCCTACTGAATGAAAGATACGTATAATGTATAATCATAATAAAATAATAACAATAATGATATTTACATATATTTTGTGAATACTACTATAATACTACAACGTAGAAAATAATGATAATAGCTTTTAGAAATTTAATATATTTAAAATACATAGACATTCATGTGTCATGTATCCAAAGTATAACATAATAATAATATTTAAATCACAAGCGTGATAGATTTTAATAATACTAATCATAATAAAATAATATAAACTATTAGCACCCATACCTAAAGTATTGTACAGATGGTAATAATAATAATAATAATAATAATAATAGATACAAACAGAAGAAGACAACAAATAAATAACAAAGCTAAACAAAAACACAAATCAATCAAAACAAATATAAACTAGGGGAGCTGCTGTTCCTCATTTTGAAAGAGAGGGAGAAGAGCTGGAGAGAGAGGGATTCACAGAAAGATAGGTGGAGGAAAGAGGAAGCGGGATGGAGGGGCAGTGAAGGGATGAGAGGAGCTCAGGGTCGGGCTCGGCGCGCGACGGAGGAAGGGTGAGCACGGGAGATCAGAGGACGAGAGGGAGCAATTCGGCCGAGGGGTCAGTGAGGAAGTTGTTCCGGCGACTGGAGCTACGCCGGCGACGGAGGAAAGAGGCACGGCGGCGCTGCAGGCGCTGGTCGCGACGGCAGAGGAAGTGGAAAGGGGGCACTCGAGGCTCGACGCGGCGGACGCACGCGGAGGGGCGCGGACTCCAGGCCAGGGGCCGCGCCCAGGCGAAGCTCGGGGTGACGCGGCGGCGGAAGGCGATGGCCTCGAAAGGAGCACTGGGTCGGTGAGGTAAGGGTTTTTCAATTCTTCATGGGTGATGGTGGTGGTATCGAGGTAATTTTTCGTTGGTGGTTCTTTTTGGTTGGGATTTTTTTGGTCATGGTGGCAGTACGACGGGTGGGTCGGCCTGGGTTGGCCGGAGACAGGCTGCCGGATCACAGTAGTGGGGTCGTGGTGGCGTGTCTGACGACGGTTGTGATGGTGGTAGTAATGGCGACGGCGGTGGTGATGGTTGGTGATGGGTTTGGGCGGCATTAGTCGCGGTGAATTCTGGCAGTGGGGAGGCCGGGGTAGCGAGGTCGGGAAGGTGGCCTGGTGGTGGCGGTTCTATTGGCGATGGCTGGGTTGGAGAGTGGACAAGGAGGAGAGAGATGGCCGGAGGCTGTGTCGGGACGACCGGGGTTGGTGTGTGGCTGCGGCTCGGTTGTCGGGTGTTCGGCGCAGGTGGTAGTGGTATTTTACTTTGATGTTAATTGGTGATTTTGGTGGCAGTGGTCGGGCGCGGTGTTGGTGATGGTGGTTGGTTCGGTAGGCGGTGGTAAGGGTGATGTGATGGTGATGTCGTAGCGATGGGACAGGGGTGTGATGATGATGACGGAAATGGTGGTGGCAGCGGGGAGATAGGGATTTGGCCGGGGTAGCGAGGAGGCGATGGTCGGGACAGATAGGGTTAGGAATTCGTTTGTGTCGGGATATGTCAGACACAGAAAGATGATATATTTGTAAAATGATGGAATAAAAATTCGACACTGACACTGTGCACGCACTTGTAGTAGAATTTTGGAGGAATTTGTGAATGGTAGAAATATATGGATGAGTACCTCTCCTTATATAGGAGGTGGGAATTTCAGTTGGATAAGGATTAGAATTAATTTAAACCCAAGTAGATAATTCAATTATTAAATTAAATCCGTTCAAAAATTTCAAATCCAATCTAAATCAATTTAAATATAATTACATTCTATATTTTAGTTTAAAATCAAATAAAATAAATTAATTTCAAATATAGATATTAATTTACTATTTAAATCAATCCATAAAATCAAATCAAGATTTAAATTGCCACAAAAATTTCAAAATATGTTTTCCAAAAATACTATAATAATAATATTAAAAATACATTATTTTTTGCAAATAAACTTAATAAAATATTTATGAAATATATGTATGCACGAAGAATATTATTTATTAATAACTGTTCTTACGAAAGACTTTTTATAAATAAAATAAATAAAATACGGACTTGGAAATGTTGGTCTGATATCTAAAATAATTATTACATATATTATTTTGAAACTATAAAAATAGAAAAAAATATTTTTCTAAAAATATGTACGCTCGCACATATTCGCACTCGTGGAGCAATTACGAAATACGAAAATTCATGCGCGACGTACAATGCAACTATGCGTCGTATAAAAATAAAAAAAATTATACCAAATTTAAAAAAAAAATAGAAGAAATATAGGGGTTTTACATTTATGTACCTCGAACGCTCCTTCGGAGATATAATGTTGATAACCCTGGATATATTTACTGATGGCCTATGACGTTCGACGAGCGTTATGCACGATATAGCACCTGGTTCCCCGATGGGAATTATGTTGATCCTATTTTTAGTCAGGGAGCCCATGAGTGTGAATATTGTCCTCAAAAGTGCATATTCACGTAGTTGGTTATAAGTAGTCATTCATGGGTTGCTTGTTGTTTCTTATTGGTTGATATTTATTGTTAATCATATATGGCATGCATATTATGCATCTTGTTACGTCCCTCTGAGAACCTAGTTTTCTTCCGGGTTTTGAGTTGCTTTCGTAGGATCGTTGGTAGATTATTTTTTTGGGATTTAGGTATACTTAGACGTTACCTTCCTCATTTGTTCTTCCATATTAATTGTTGTTAGAAAGCACCCTAGAGGGGGGTGAATAGGGTCAAGCTTACTAATCAAGCACTAAATGATTGCTAATAGGCAATTTAAAGATTAATAGTGTAAGAGAAGAAGCAATAAAAAATATCGATAACCGATGTATCATGGTATCTTCCCGAGGGGCACTCTAGTCCCAAAAATCTCTCTGACTTTAACCCATTATTATCGCAAATTGTACAACATGAGCTTTTATCTGAAAACTCACCAACTTCTCACACGAGAGTTTTTATCCGAAGGCCTCTCCGACTTCAATACACGAAAGCTTTGATCCGAAGACTCTCCAACTTCACGAGAGCTTTTATTCGAAGACTCCCCAACTTCAACCTCTTTACAAGAAGGTTTATGATCTTCTTACAACAAAGATGAAGATCTAACTTTTACAACTCAAGAACACTCTAATACAATTTGTGGATAGACAACTGAAAGCTTTGGTAGAGTTATTATGGATAGGCTTTTGGTAGTTTAGAAATTTTTAATCTCAAAGCATCAACCTTGAATGAAGGGGTTGAAGGCTATTTAAAAAAAAGTAAACGAAAGAGCAAATATGCAACTTTCAGTCCGTGATCGGTATACCGTCGTTATCCTACTTTATACAGGTCCATTTCTGTAACGGCTATAAATACGACCGTTGGGATCATTTAATGCTGAGGATTCGACCGTTTAATTGTCAGCTGTGCAGAATCGGTATACCGTCAGTATGCCGTCCAAATAATATAGAGCAACATTTACATAAAATTTCTATATTGCCGGTATACTTCGGTATACCGCCTGTATGCCAATTTTATATAAAAGCAGTATACTGCCGGTGTTTACAATTATTCTTAAGACTCACTACAGGCACCAGAAATACTGTAGCAGGTACATGCTTCTTTAGAGTCTTAAAATAATGATGGCATGGCTTAGCTTCTTTAATTGTACTGAGATGTCATTGTCTTCTTGACTACAATTGTCCAAAGATACCCAGTTTGTGAAAACTGAGTACCTTTCAAGGGCTTCGCCACCGAACTCTCATAGGGGGCGCTGTCCCCACGACCCCTATCAACTGATCGGGCAACGAAAGCCCCAAGTGCGTGGCTCTAGAGATGTCGGCTGGCGGTTCAGAGAAGTCTTGTGGGATACCGTCGTCTTTGCCCATCATGATTTCTTTATTGCATATATCCTCGTTGATCTTGCTTATTGATTTTCTGTAAATACATGTTAGATGAACAAAGCAATATACATTGTAGCAAGTATGATAAATTAAATATATATTACGACTATGCTAAGTTTAAATATCAATACTATAGTGATAGCATAAATATTAGTGATATTATAATGTTAAACTTAATCGAATTACCACAATAAAAAACAAGTTAGACCATTGGCTAACAATCTCCTCTTTTTTATTATGATAACTCAGTTGAATTTAATAGATATAATAGAAGCTCATATCACTAATATGTAAACTAAGAAGCATATATCACTAGAGGCAGAAGTATAAATAGAAATGCTACAGTGATTATATGAGGATTAGTGATAATAAAATGCTAAACTTAATCGATTAACCATATTCAAAAATATAATACAATCATTGGGCCAACAATCTTCCCCTTTTTTATTATGGCAAATCTGATAAGTTTTGTATGGACATTATATATGCATGTATCACTAATATGTAAAAGACATAAGCATAAATCACTAAAATCAAACTACACAAACTACTTCTACCCCTTTTCACGATTATTGAACACATACTTAAACTTGCTTCTCCCCCTTTGACATGATCAAAAATAGCCTCCCTCGAACTAAGAGATTAAATGTTATCAATTTAAAGAAAATAACTCAGAGCAAAAGGAGGTATAGACAATCATGATCAAGATATATTAATAAAAACAATGGGAGAAGTGTGTAAAGACAAGCTAATAAAACTACATACTCAATGTAGAATACCAAATAGAGGATATCTTGTCAATAACCAATAAGTTGGAAAAAGTTGAAAATTATGAAAATAATCAATAAGTAATTTACCATCTATAAATCCAAGAAAGAAAACCAAAACATAATATGATATGAATTATTATAGTTTTGGAAGAGAGATGAAATAAAGGATTCAATCAAAAGCCATGAGGATTAGATAATTGCCAAATAAAAAATACCAAGGAAAATAGATACCAATTATAGAAATTGAAATATACAAACTTGAACATTCATCAAAGAAGCAATTGATAGTCATAATTTTCCACAAAAATAGTGGAACAAAATAAAAGCATGATCAATAAAAATAGAGCAATTGATATAAAATAATCTTATTATTTCCAAAATTTGCATATCCAAGTTCGTGCATTTGAACTCAATTATCTTATCATGCTATATGAGAACCTTTAGATAAACATGAAGGTAAAGAAGAAAAATACTCGAGAAGGAGGAATTCGATCGACTTGAATGCTCCCCCTCAAAGTACTACCAATATTAAAAAACATAAATTTTTGGTAAGTCCTCAACAAGGAAAGCCAAATCAATTAAACATACGAAGAAAGTCAAATCAATGAAAGCTCAATATTCATCAAGATAAGATAAACAAGTTAATACTGACATGATGAACTTTTTAAACCTATATAAAAGAGAGAGAGAGACAAGATAATAAAGATAATCGAATGCACTCTCATAAGCCATTCACAAATAGAAGTATCATGACCTCAATCATAAGATATGAAATTGAAGAAAATATGGGTCCATGACGAACAAGATGTATGACATATTAAAGGGTATAAATGAATTGAACCAATTAATTTGCTCCAACTCAAAATATGCGTATCTAGTTCCAAAGAACTGATTGCATAAAATACATAACAAACAAGGTCTAGGGATAAATCAACTATGGATTTTCTCCCCCTTGCTCAATACATATAAGGTATAAAATCGTCACAAGACAAATAAGATCATCTAGTCAAGAAGATATCCAACTAATAGACACTAAAATGAAAAATCAAAAGAATATTCCAATTAAGCACATATAATCAAATAATGGCATATATTAACCTATATATAAAGATCTCATGTTTAAATATGATAGATCAATATATGTTACCTTTTGAGAAAAAGGACAACATGAAAAGAATAAAGTCAATTAAAACAATCATGATGAAAATCACAATAAAGCTCAAAGAGCTCAAAAACAAACCAAAACACAAATAAGATATCATGTCCATGATTGGCTAATTGAGCGAGAAACAACCAATTTATTATTATGCATGGACCAAATATGTTTTATTATATATGTATCCATCAACGAGTAATATCCCAACATTTCTAATATTAAATGAGAAACCAATAGAGTTCAAATAGCAAAGGCTCATATGTGGTAATCCATGAGAAGTCAAAGTAGAGTAATAAATTAACTTGATAATAATATAATTAGATTATTTAGGACTACTCAACCATTAGGATCATTATTGAAAATACAAACAATTAAATATGATCCACAATAGATTTCATCAAGAGAAAATCCTAAATCCTTATAATAAAAACTCATAAATCAATAGAAGATACAAAAAGAGTCAATCTCATTTAAAAGAAAATTTAATAGACAAAAGTGAGATGGAAAAGAAGGAGATTATAAAAAGAAATCACAAACCTTGATAAAAAAAAAAGATCAAATCAACAATTTGTCAAACTAGTTTTAGATAATAAACATTATATGTATCTAAAATAGAATACAAATCACATCAAGACAGTTCACAAATCTTGATTTTGGAAACTTGCATTTCATATAAAGATTGAAATGAAAAACAACAGCTAAATGAATGAAAGTGAACCAAAATTATATAGCTTAAAAATATACTATAAATACGCAAGCTATATAACCAAATAAGATTGATGAGGTAAACCATTAACAAGAGAAATATACTTATTAAACCTTAAGTCACTAACACAGAAGATACTTGCTTAAGCAAAGAGTGCACAATAAGAACAATACATTTTGAATAAACAAAAATGATTTAAAGACTCTTTACTAAGCAGTGATACGAGCAAGAAGATAACTCAATAAGAAAAGAAGTAGGCTCTTATCATAACAAGGCTAAAAGAGATACTCATGAAAACATAATAAAACAACTCTTTTTGCCATGTATTAAGATTAAACCAAGATAATGAAATAATAGACTGATCTAAAGAATGCAAAATATTATAGCCATTATGAAATAAGTATATTCTCTAGAAATGGAAAATCTCAACACAAAAGGTCAAACCATAGTAGTTAAAGACATAAGAAATATTATGTATCAATTACATATATTTGTATGTGCTACAAAAATATCATCGGGCAACAATAATGTAAAGGAATTATAATACCCAAAGAATGAGCAATGAAAGATCAACTTAATCAAGAAAGCTAAATGCTAAAGATAGTGAGAAACACATTTTTCAAAAAGCTTTCATAGTGTACTATAGAAAAATATAAAGTATGTAGACCAGAAAATGTGCACTAATAAATAAGGTAAATAAAATACAAGTTAAAACACAAGAACATGTGATTCTTGAAAGAAATCCATCGATAGTCATGAGCAATATATTAATAAATATTCTCTCTCCCCATCCCAACTTAAGATATAAAATAAATAAGTATTAAAAGTTAGGAATCACTACCGATATAAAACTATATATTTCAAATAGGCATACATGAAAAGCTTCAAAAATCAATCAGAAATATGTATCCATAATGTCAACCAAAAAGTCAAGAAAATATTATCAAGAAAAAGCTTTAAGGAATGATCTAATTGATTCATTAAGATATACTCAAATTTCTCAAAAGAAACAATAGCGAAAACATGAGTTGAGCACAAGTATGAAGATAACAAGTATAACTAAATACTCTTCTAATCAAAATAAAACTTGAGCTTTACTCATATGACCCCGTAAAGATATTATTACAAAAATATATATCAATATAAGAGATACATGAACAACATGTGAGTAGAAATTTAATGTATAAAGTCATGTATCCTTAATGAGTATTTGAAAAGTTATCACAAATTCAAAATACGTATAAATATGGTTCATGAGACAAAGACATAATTGATTCACAAGACATTAATCAAGGTAAAATAAGGGAATCAATAGTGAATATATTATGCAAGCACAAGGTTAAAATAAAAGTATAAGTGTATACTTTTTAAGTAACAAAAAGCTTGTACGAAACACATATATTCACAAATACCATTTAGATAAATTATGACATATTTGAGACAAATTGATAAGAAGTAACTATCAAAAAAAACATAAAGACGAAGAGTCAAGAGCACATAAACTCAAAGCAAAAACTCAAGCTCCTATGGACTAGAGTGGTATGCATGCTTGTTAGATAAAGATTAAGAATAAATAGCATACATAAATAAATGTGTCACATTAATAGAAAATGAGTGATAAATTACATAGTGTGAACTAATCATTTAAGAAAAAACAACT
The DNA here is from genome assembly GCA_029216955.1 of Iris pallida. Taxonomy (NCBI): domain Eukaryota; kingdom Viridiplantae; phylum Streptophyta; class Magnoliopsida; order Asparagales; family Iridaceae; genus Iris; species Iris pallida. Next base: position 1,615,210 of record JANAVB010018198.1, read on the forward strand.
AGACAAGCTAGATAAGTTATTGCAAGATAATTAACTAAGCATGTTAGTATTATATCTCACATTGATCTATATAATAAGCAACTATACTATATCAATGAGAGCTAGTAGCAAGAAATCAATAAGAATATGTTGATTCTATAAATATAAATTATTTAGGAAGAATCGTTTAGCATGTCACCAAAGTGGCTCTAGTAGTCACACTTGTGTTCATACAATTGCTTGGAAGATGACCTTTGTAGCTTTGCAACCACCAATACGTTCCTCGGTTCTCTGTTCTGATACAAGAAGCTCCACCTACAACATTAGACGAAGACTTTGGTATCCAAATAAACTTGGATCCATATTTGTTAGCTTTGGGAAATAAAGTAGCATTTACTCTAGCAATGGTAAAGGTCCTACTAATAGGGCACGTAAACTCATGTGTCCAATGCAAGAGCAATAAAAACACCTAATGCTAGTATGAGCACATCTATCGGAGTGAGCATGGTAACAGTCATGTGACATACTAGAATGATGAATACCTCTAGAGTGAGCTTAAGAAGATTTGGGTTTCAGAATATCATGTTCTAATAGCTAATCATCATGCATACAAGTAAGAGAATCAAATTTAGCATTTAAAATATTATTCTTTTTTTTTCAAATAAAGCAATTATAGAGATAAATGCATCATTTTGTTTCTTTAAAGCAGCAATAGAAGATTCATGCAAATGAGATAACTCATGTGATTGAGTCTTGCGATATTCTATGCATAAGAAAAGAGATTTGATTTTCAAAATTAAAGCCTCATTCAAACTCTTTAAAGAAACACATGATGAATTTTAAGAATCAAGTCTAGATAATAAATTATTATTTTTATTTCTCAAAAACTCATTGGCTTCTCCTAAATGAACAACCTTTTCAGAAAGTTCTTCATTTGTATATCAAAAATCTCTAAGGAATGTTTGACATGGCTTTCCACGTAGAGAATTTCTTACATTTAGAAGAAACATGATTATCTATGCTACTAGAATTAAAACCTCCTTTATCGGAGCGATGTCATGGATAAAATAAGGATCTACTCTAAGGATATTATGCCTAACAATAGAGTTATTGCTCTTATACTAATTGAAATCACCCTAGAGGGGGTGAATAGGGTCAAGATTACTAATTAAGTACTAAATGATTGCTAATAGGCAATTTAAAATTTAAGAGTGCAATGAAGAAGCAATAAAAAATACCAACACCCGATGTATCCTGGTATCCTCCCGAGGGTCACTCCTGTCCCAGAACTCTCTCTGGCTTTATCCACTATTATCATAGAAAGTCCAACGTGAGATTTTATCTGAAGACTCATCAACTTCTTACACGATAACTTTTATCCGAAGGCCTCTCCGACTTTAATACAAGGGAGGTTTGATCCGAAGACTCTCCAACTTTGTGAGAGCTTTGATCCGAAGACTCCCCAACTTCAACCACTTTACAAGAAGTTTTATGATCTTCTTACAATAAAAATGAATATATAACTTTTATAACTCAAGAACACTCTAACACAATTTGTGAATAGGTAAGTAAAACTTTAGTAGATTTGTTGTGGATAGGCTTTTGGTAGTATAGAAATTTTTAGGCTCAAAACATTAACCTTGAATGAAGGGGTTCAAAGCTATTTATAACCAAAGCAAAGAAAAGAGCAAATATGCAACTTTCAGTCAATAATCGGCATACCGACGGTATCCTATGGTATACCGTTAGTACATCGATGGAATTCTACAATGGCAAGAAATATGACTGTTGAGATCATTTAATGATGAGTATTCGATCATTGGATTGTGAGCTGGGCATAATATACATACCTTCGGTATACTACAGTGTACTACTGGTACGCCGATCCAAATGACAAAGAGCAACAATTGTATAAAATCTGTATACAGTCGGTATACTTCGACATACCATCGGTATGCCAATCCAAATGGCTAAGAGCAGGTTTTATATAAAGTCGGTATATGTCGTCGGCATGTCAATTTTTAGCTGAAAATGATCCTGGGTTATTTTTTACCCTAGCTTTCAATTTTTACATCCATTTTTTGTGTTTACAATTATTTCTAAGACTCATTACAGACATCAGATAGACTATATCAGGTGCAGGCTTCTTCAGAATCCTGAAATAATGATGGCATGGATTGGCTTCTTCCTTTATACTGAGATGGCTTTGTCTCCTTAACAGTAGCTGTCCAAAGATACCCAGTTTGTAAAACTGAATACCTTTCGGGGGGCTTTACCCTTGAACCCCCACGTGGAAGGTTGCCCCCTCGACCCCCATCCACTGACTGGGCAGCGGAAACCCCGAGTGTGTGGCTCCAGAGATGTCGCTGGACGATTCAAAAAAATCTTATGGGGTACCATCGTCTTTGGCCCATCATGATTTCTTCATTGTATATGTCAATGTTGATCTTGCTTATTGCTTTTCTGCAAATACATGTTAGACGAACGAAGTAATATATATTATAGCAAGTATGATAAATTTAATGCATATTAGAACTATGCTAAGTTTAAGTATCAATACTATAGTGATAGCATAAATATTAGTAATATCATAATGTTAAACTTAATCGAATGACCATAATAAAAAAAACAAGTTAGATCATTTGGCTAATAATCTCATCTTTTCTATTATGACAACTCGGTTGAATTTAATATAGATATAATAGAAGCTGATATCACTAATATGTAAAATAAGAAGCATATAACACTAGAGGTATAAGTATAAGTAGAAATGCTATAGTGATTGTATGAAGACTAGTGATAATAAAATGTTAAACTTAATGGATTAACCATATTCAAAAATATAATACAATCATTAGGCTAACAATATAGTTCATATTTTGTATATAGTATTATGGATATAATTGGATGTTTTATATAGACATTTGATATGACCTGGACAGCATACACATATTTAAGTTGGGCTGTAGTCCACTTGATGCCTAGTTGGCTATTATCATGTATCTTAGTTCCAACGTATTTTGGGAGATCCTTCCAGCATGATTGTTATTATATAATTCACTTTTTTGTGTTCAATTAAACCATTCCCATATTGACTTCATGATGGATTCTTCTCATTTACTGCTATTGTTTTGAAAAGATATATCATGGATTTGGCTAAGGGCGGGTTCAAGAACCTATATTATTTGGAGAGATAGCTGTGCACTGAAGCCATCCGTTTGAATTATGTAAAGATAAAGTTATTTGCTGACGGATATACACTAGAAAGACAGTAACTTTAAGTGTTATGACCACAGAGGTATATGGTTCTCGAGTTTTACATAGACTATGTCCTATGCATCTCACTTGACTTTATACGATTTTTGAAAATATTTGACTATCTTCCTGTGTTCCTTAACCCTATCATTTAGTGATGTTGGTATGGTTTGTGGCCCTATGACCTTATTACCTTTCCAAAATATCAATGATTGAGTGAAACCCTCTTAGGGAAACTAGGTTTGTGTGATTTTGATGCATATGTATTATAATGAGACTAATATATTACTACAAGAAAAATGGCTTTTCTTGACGGTTAGTCTCTGTCAAGAAATGGTTATCTTGACGGTTGTGTATCCATCAACTAGGCAAGAGTCAAGAAAAGTTTGCCCTTTTTCTTGACGGTTGCTGGATTCATTTGTCTTGTTCCCTTTAAACCGTCAACTAAAAAAATTTCCTAGACCGTTTTTATCCGTCAAGGAAACATTTTAAAAACCCGTCAATGTAGATGGAAACTTTTCTTGACTCCGGCCTAGATGACGGGTAATAACCATCAAGAAAGCCATGTCTTGGCCTGAAAAAATCGTCAAGAGAAGCTTTTTTTGTTTAACCAAAATTCTGTTTAAAATTATATATTATATGCTTCCATTTGCCAATTATTAAACACACACATCTAATATCAACATAGTCCAGAACATCACAAACAACAAAGTACTATATAAAACTCATAAATTTAATATTAACAAATATGAGTTTGTACACCGCAAACATCCACTACGTATCTAAATAAACCAAAATATATGGTTTTTGTGCAATATATCAAACATCCAAAACCTACATATACAAGTAAATCAAAATACATGGCACCTTGAATTAAAAAAATTGAACCCGAAGCGCATCCCATCAGAGCCTTCATTTTTGATGTAGTTTCTGAGAGAACAAAAGCACAAGTTACCAATTGACATTAAAATCATGAATATGGTGTAGAATTGTAATAGAAGTTCTTTATAGAGCAAATAATAAGAAAACCATAGTATATTGAGCGGGTACAGATGGACGTTTGCAAACAAGCCAAAACACCTAAATATGAACACCACATATATAATTTTCAACATAAAATTGACAAGCAAATGTCCAAAAACTCAAAAATAGAAAGAATAAAAAAATTAGACAGTGAAAAGGCAGTAGACTTTAAATAGAATATATTATCGAACCTATATTAAAACTTTAAGGCAACATAACTCAAATATTTGCGTGCTACTGACATGAAGTGTTTAGTACCATGAAGTCAGCAAAAAAATAGTATCAAGAAGTAAAGACAAAAACCAATAATAGCTTATGTCAAGTGTAGTTTAGTGTATCAGCCACAACCAAGCTACAATAAATATAGCAAGAAATTATAAAGGGTAATATCAGTTGAATCAACCAAGCCACCAAAAGTCCAAGATTATAGTATCAGCTACGTCAAAGCTACAAAAAGTAACAAGTCCAGGAGTACAATATCAGCCACACCCAACCTTTGTCTATCACAAATCAAGAAAGACCCAACAAACTGCAAACAAGCCACCAAAAGTAATAATCAAGTAGACATTTGTATCAACAAAGCAAGTATCAGTAAAACTCTAACCCACCAAAAGCAAAAGCAAATCAATAGTAATCATAACCAAAGTAAAGAGTGGAGAAAAACATAGATATCATACACCAAAAATAAAGAAAGTAAAATAATGTCAAAATTTTCAACAGTAGAAGACATCAAATGGTACAATACGGGTGGTCCTTTAAGTAAAATAATGTCAAAACAATTTATCATAATAATATTCTTCTCTTTCTATGGTTAGGGAACAGTACCTAACTTGAGGATGCTCCATAATCTTCTCTTCAGTGACTGGCCATCTAAACTCATCCCTCAAGTGATAGAGGCTGAACTTGCAACAAAAAACTTAGCAACAGTTCCATGTCCTTGGTTCACTACATAATAACCTATACACAAGTGACAAGTATAGGAAAGGTAAGATATTTGTACAGGATAAGTACAAATAAAAGATTTACTATTGTTATAACTTATGGTTAATTCTATCGTCCCAATCGAAATAATGACATTGAGAAAATAATATTGAAGGATATATACAATCCATATCTAAACAATGACATTGCAAAAAAGAATAAATTGAAGGATACAGAGCAACAAATAATACATAACAACAAGCTAAAGCATAGCAATTTATAAACTATACACTTCTCAAGATGTCTTAACCCACCCTCATAATTTATACCACGGGAAGAAAGAGTTGTAGAGGACACCACCACTACTGACAAAAGCATCACAAATTTTACAATCCATAGATAAAAACCTCTCCTTTCCATGTTGTGTTGCTTTAGTATAGGTTTTTTTCTCCTTTAGTATAGGTTAATTGGTTGCTTTATAGGACCGTTGAGCACTTCTAGAGGGGGTAAATAGAGTGAGTGCGAGTGCAGCAAAAAATAATTACCAATTTAAAATTTAAAAATAGATAATATGGCAATGAATAAAGAGACAGTAAATAGATATGGCAAGAGATAGAGAGATCAAACTCAGTGACACAGCGACGTATACTGGTATCCCTCAGAGAGGACTAATCAGTCTCGAGTACTCTTGCTCGATATTAATCCACTAAGGCACAAGCTAATTGAGAGCTTGCAGTCCCTTACAATACCATGCTTGGTGACAAGTGCACGATCGACTTCACAACACTGTGCATGGCGACGAGCGCACGACCAGCTCAAAAAATAGAGATAGTTTCTGAACTTTGAACAACCTCTTTATAACTCTTGAGAACCAAAAGACTCTAGATCAAATAGATATTACTGGCTTTTGGCTAAGAGATGTGTACGTGAAATATGAAAGATTTAGATCAAATGAAAACACTTATTGAAAAGAGAAGAGAAGATGAATTGATTGAGTGATTTGAAATGAGAAATTCTCTTCATTAATAGGTGTTTTCGAGCACCGAACTCGGTCAGAATTCGGGCAGAGTTTGATGCAAAGATTTCGCAAACGAACGTTGCATACAAATTTGGAGGCAACAAATATTTAAATTCAAACTGACCGAACTCGGTCAGAGTTTGGACCGAACTCGGCCTGAGTTCTGCCTCAGTAAAAATGTAAAATATTTGTCAAATTTTGTTGCACAAAATGAATGATATTTTTGGTAAGTGAACTTTGGATGGGTATGCTATATATGAGAGTAGACTATGATTAACCTAAGCCAGTAGTATCCAGTCGATCTTATAATTATATCCTAGACTCAATAAAGATAAAATACATAATAAATTATAAATTATTCGGACTGATTCCAATGAGAATAAGCTTCAGAATGATGATTTGCATGCTTGCTGATGTAGTAGTACGCTTTTTTATATTGATTTCACTAGACCTGAAATGATTAGCAGCAGTTCGTATATTTTGTGTATTGACTTAAGTTAGTGTCGATTATTAAAATCGGGTGTGACCATGGAATGGGCCAACAATCTTCCCTATTCTGATAATTGATAAACTTGAGTCTATACCAAAATATATCTAAATAGAACGAAAAGAAAATACCGGAAAAAGAATAAATGGTGGTGTTTGTTGATTTGATTTTTGGTATTGCTCTTTCTCCTCCATTGTCAATGTCAAAAAATAGTTTTGGCTCCCTCGTAATGTGTGAAGCCAACAATGTTTATCAAAAGACAAAGTAATGCTAGAGAGATAACCACAAATAACAAAATTGCCACAAATAACAAGTTCATAGCAAAAAGAACTAGAAGTGAAATACGGAATGTCATACATAATGAAAGATACAACCATCACAAACTGCTAATAAATGTCTAACTATAAAGTTTAGAAAAAAAAAAGAAGACTACAGAAGATCATCATCTATCAAACTACATCCAAAAGAACCACTAACTAAAGTCCTCATCACATCAGCGTGTCGTCACCTCCTGGAGCATCCGGTGGAAAGTATGCAGCAGTAGGATCGAAATGAGGAAAAGTCGTCTCATCATCGAACCTAGGTCCAGGGAAGCTGGGGTGATAAAGCATAGTAACTGGATGTGTGGGGTCATGAGAAAGACTCCAGTGAATGTCAGCAATACTGTTTTGCAATACCTGAGCCTGGGTGATATGGCAGAACTCAGAATCAAGATAGCCTTAATATCGTTGCACTAAGAGGGCAACGAAATCATCAAAGCGTTGATAGAAATCGGGGTCAAAATCCAGAGCAGGGCCTGGTGCAGCAGTAGAAGGAGCCTCAGGGTCATCAACGTGAACAGGTTCAGCAGTTTCAACACCAGGAGGCAGAGGAGGAGTAGGATATAACCTAGACCTACTGAGTTCAATGGCTGTGGCGTTGTAAGGACAGGTTTGAAAATTAATTTCAAACATCCTGAAAATGGAAGCCAAGTACATAGGGTAGACAAGGTTGCGTCCCACATTTCTGCAGTTAAGCATGCATGCCATAACAGCCTTTAGAACAGAGAAGGGGATACCAAAATGAATATGGTACATAGTTGATACCTCCATAAAGGTAATCTCGTCGGAATATCCCTTCTTTAGGAAGAATAGTAAATATAAACCTATAAAGTTCATAGAAGTTTTGATTGAGATGTTTGGAATATATCCTTCTAAGAACAGGTTTAGGATGACACAATAATTCTTTGAAGGAATCAAGGGTAACACCTTCAGGGAATTGGACATGGTGAATATCCACTAATGTCTCACCTACATCAGGAACATAAAATATTCACCAATATTTGTGGCATTGAACTCTAGTTCCTGTCCAGCTACATAAGAATAAAAGTTGCCATTATCTTTTACTTGCAAATTGCAGTAAAACATACGAACATCATTGTCATAAATATTTTCAGCAACTTCAAAAAATCATGAAAACCAAGTCGGTTGAAAGTAGGGGCATACTCAAAAAGATAGTAAAATTAACACGTGCCCCAGCACTAATTTTATGACCCAAGAAAGAATCGAACCAAAGATCAAAAAATTCCCTATCGGGAAAGAGTCCAGAGTCGTAGTCATCAGTTCCAGTAGGACGGGCTAGACTGAAGACATTGGTTGGAACATAATCCGAGGAAGATGATCCTGCTTGAGAGGTATCAATCTTTTTCTTCTGATGTTTAGGTGCCATGGATGAAGAAGAAAGAGAGTTGAATACCTTGAGTAAAGGATGAAGAAGGTGGAGATGACGACCACAAGACTCCGAAAAGCTTGAAGAGGAGGAGCTCTCTTGAGATTTGGAGGTTTTTTCTCGGTTGAATTGTGGAGAAAAATGTAGGGAAGAAGTTGATTAAATAGGGCTAGGGTTGGATGTTCAAAATCCGTACAGCGCCGACCGAACTCGTCCGAACTCGGTCAGAGTTCGGTCCGAGTTCGGCTGCTTGTATTCCCAATGTCATAAATACAGTATTTGTTCAAAATTTGAATATATAACTGTTACACTCTTTCATTTAATAATTTCTATTACTTTGGGTTAGCTGTAGGGGCCGATCCCAGCTAGCGGTAGTCCGAAGACTAGTATACCGTGTTGCTTCAGGCTATTTATACCTGTATAACAGAAGGACCCTTTCGACTTGTACCTAAAATAATTTTTATTAATAAATTACAAAGTTTTGAGCTATAAAATAAATTTAATAAATACTACATTATGAATCTGAAAATTTAAATATGCCGAGCTCTCGCCGCATAATGTTAAAGCGGTCTTCAGCCAGTGGTTTTGTGAAAATATTTGCTAGTTGATGATCTATGTCAATAAATTCTAAGCAGATGTCCCCGTATTGTTGGTGATCATAAAAAGTAATGACCAAATTCAATGTGCTTTGTGCATGAGTGACATATAGGGTTCTTAGTCAAGTTAATAGTGCTAGTGCTATCACACTAAATAGGAATCTTAGTATAGTGCAGATTGTAGTCTTCTAAGGTTTGCTTCATCCATAAAATTTGAGCACATCAACATCCTGCGACGATATACTCAGCCTCAGTAGTTGATAATGCTACATAATTTTATTTTTTTGCTAAACCATGAGACTAAGGCCTTTCCTAGGAAATGACACGTACCACTGGTACTTTTACGGTCTACTTTGTCCTACAAAATTTATATCCGAGTAACCTATCAGGTCAAAGGATTTTTTTAGGATACCACAAGCCGACTGTTGAAGTTTCTTAAGGTATCGGAGATACGCTTAACGGCACATAGGTGTGATACCTTAGGGTTTGTCTGGTATCGTACAAAAATGCAAATACTGAACATAATATCAGGGCGACTAGCAGTTAAATATAATAAGCTACCAATCATACCTCGATACTTATGCTGGTCGACAGGTTTACCACTTTCATCAGTGTCAAGCTTTGTAGATGTAGCCGTTGGAGTTTCGATTGGCTTTACATTTTCGAAATCGTACTTTTTCAGTATATCCTTCGTATATTTGGCTTGATTGATGAATGTTCCCTTTGAGTGTTGTTTGATCTAGAGTCCTTGGAAGAAGTTCAGCTCTCCCATCATACTCATCTCATATTCTCTGCATACACTTGCAAACTCTTGACAAAGTTTTTCATTAGTAGATCCGAATATGATGTCATTAACATATATTTGCACAAGAAGAATATCATCATCTAAAGACTTGATAAACAAAGTTGTATCAACTCTTCCTTTTGAAAAACTATTATCAAGTAAGAAGGCAATTAGGCGTTCATACCAAGCACGAGGTGCTGTTTGAGTCCATAGAGTGCTTTCTTAAGTTTGAAGACGTGATCAAGTTTTTAAAAATCTTCAAAACCAGGGGTTGTTTCACAAACACTTTCTTTCAACAATTCATTTAAAATGTACTTTTCACGTCCATTTGAAATAATTTAAAATCATTAAAACATGCAAATGCACAAAACATGCGGATAGCTTCTAGTCTAGCAACAGGAGTATGTTTCGTCATAATCAATACCTTATTCTTGATTATAACCTTGTGCCACTAGACGTGCTTTGTTGCGTAGAACTTGTCCATATTTACTTAGTTTATTTCGAACACCCATTTGGCACCAATTATCGATTGACCAATAGGTTTAGCAATGAGTCTCCAAACTTGGTTTCTCTTAAATTGATTAAGTTCCTCTTGCATGGCATTAATCCAAAACTCATCATTAAAAGCATCTTCAAAATTCTTAGGTTCTATTTGTAAATAAAAGCTACATTTGCTGTTATTTCAAAATCTCTAAGAGAAGAGCGTACTTACACCTTTTGATATGTCACCTATAATGAGTGTCTCTGGATGATCTGGTAAGAACTTCAATGATTCAAATCTATGAGTCAGATCTTCCACAGGACTCTTATCAGTACTTGCTTGTACATTTTCATCATCACTGTCGCTAGATCTGTGACTATTGAGCTCATCAAAAGTAACGTTAATGGATTCTTCAATAATCATAGATCTTTTATTGAAAATTCTATATTCTTTACTCTTAGCAGCACATCTGAGAAATATCCTTCATCTGCTTTAGAGTCAAAATTTTCCAAGTTGTCCTTGGTGTTCAGGATAAAACAATGACATCCAAAAACTTTAAAATAAAAAATGTTTGGAATCCTTCCGAACCAAAGTTCATAAGGTATTTTCTTCGAGATGGGTCGAATTAACACCCTATTTAAAACATGAAAGGCTGTACTAACAGCTTTGCCCAAAATATTTAGTAAGATTATGCTGATTCAGCATGACTCTAGCTATCTCACTTAGAGTACGGTTCTTCCGTCCACAACACCATTCTGTTGAGGAGTTCTAGGATAGGAAAATTTGTGGTAATATCCACTATCATCATAAAACTTTTTAAAATCAGTATTTATGAATTTGCTACCATGATCACTTCGGATACGAGTAATCATGAAGCCTTTTTCATTTTGTACCTTTTTACAAAATAATTAAAATTCAAAAATAGCATCACTTTTGTTTGATAAAAAGTAAATCCAAGTAAAACGAGAGAAATCATCAACAATAACAAATGCGTACAGCTTACTGCCAAGACTAGCGACTCTACTAGGACCAAATAAATCCATATGTATCAACTGCAAAGGTCTAGAAGTACTTACAGCGTTGATGGATTTAAATGTAGACCTATGTGCTTTATTCTTTTCACAGTCAGCACATACTATATCTCACTTGAACGGTATCTCAGGGAGTCCTTTTACCAGCTTCTTAGTGCTCAGTCGTGAGATAGTGTCCATATTAGCATGTCCTAGTCTCATATGCCATAGCCAGCTTTCATCTAGGTTAGCTACTAGGCATCTTCCTGTATTGTTAGTATTCTCCTGAAAGAAAACATAAATATTATCTTCTCTAATCCCTTCATATACGGGATTACCAGATGACATATCATATATGGTACATTTATCTTTTACAAAGTTGATACCATAACCATTATCAGCCAAGTAACTTATGCTTAATAGGTTATATTTTAATTTTGTAACTAGACAAACATCTTTTATTACAGGATAAGGAGATATACCAACAGTGCCATTTCCAATAATATTACCTCTCAGGTTGTTTCTGAAGGAGATATATCCTTCATTCTTCATCGTTAGCATGGTGAACAAAGATGCATCACTAGTCATGTGCTGCGAACATTCGCTACTGAGGATCCACTTACTTTTAGCATGAGAGGGTTGAGGGTCCACCTACAAAATAAGTAGATGAATCCTTTGGTACCCATTTACTGAAGGGTCCATATTGATTAGTCTTAGGTCTCCAAAAAATGTGCGATTCTTAACAAGTTTTTTTACTAAATAATACTGTGATATGTGTCCATGAGTACCACAGTATGTGCAAGTAAGTTTTAAAAACGTGTTGGTAGAATTTGTGTTGACATGCATATGTGGTTTCTTTGAAAACCTATAAGTGAAAGCATGGTGATATTCGTGTTTCTTACGTGCTTTCTGTGTTTTAGTCCTCTTAGGTGTATGCTTTGCATTAGGACTAAACTTAGGATGTGTCATAGGTATTGCCTGTTTGCCTAACTTGATTTCTAACTTTTTAGAAACCGTAAGACTCTTCATATTTAGAGTCATATCTATGAGTCTTTGTTCTGTAACTAAGTGCTTTTTCTTCTCTATGTCATATAACTCGTGTATTTTGACATAGTCTCTTTTTTTCTTTTCAATTTTGAGGATAGCCTCATGATAGTCTACTTTAAGCTTGGCTATCTCTTCGTGTTACCGGTAGTAGACGTCTCTTTAATGTCTTCAATAAGACTAGATCTAGCTACTTCGGTTGTGCATGCCTTAACCTCTTTTCAAGATTGCTTATACTTGTCAAGCACATTTCTGTGTTCTTCAAGTAGTTCGTTGAAGGCATTTTCTAATTCATCGAAAGTAAAATTGCCATACAAAGGATTTGAGGATACCTTATCAAAAGCCATAAGACAGACATTGGCATTTCTGCAAGGTCTGTCTTCTTCCTCTGTATCACTGGCATCGCTTTCATACCTGATACTTGTATTTGCATACTTTCGACCAGTTGTTGCTTTTCTGCTTGATCTTCATCTATCGTATGGACTACTTTTCTTTGAAGTTGGATAGTCCTTCTTCATATGCCCTGATTTCTTGCATCCAAAGTATTGTTTCTTCTTTATTCTGCTTGATTTCTCAAACATTAAGAATTTTCTGAAGTTCTTCACTAGTAGGGCTTGTTCATCACCACTTGATGATTCTTCCTCAGAATCATTGCATGTTGACTTTCTAGCTTGAGCTTTAAAGGTAATAGATTTTTCCTTTGGGGTAGCTTCTTCAAACTCTTGCAAATCAAGGTCATGGGTCATCAGCTTGCCCATAAGTGTTTTCAGAGACATGGTGGTGAGATCGTTTCTTCAATGATTGTTGTTGCCTTTGGGTTCCAGTTTTTGGATGGAGCCCGTAGCACTTTTTATCTTCTCGTGATTACTGTAATCCTTACCAAGAGATTGCAAAGGATTAGTAATATCAAGGAAATGAGTGAGCATCTGTGTAATTGACTCACCGGACTTCATTTTAAAAGATTCATATTCCTGTATTAGTCTACTAATTTTGGATTCCTTTACTTGGGAAGTACCTTCATGAGTTACTTCAAGAAGTTTCCAAATCTCATGAGACGTCTTACAGGTTAAAACTCTATTGAACTTTGTTTTGTCAATTGCACAGAACAGTGCGTTGATGGCACGAGCATCTGGACTAGCCTTTGCTTTTTCAGCCCTGTATATTTGTCATGAGGCTTGTCTATAAGCATGCCATCAACTACTAGAGGTTCCAGTTTCTTATAACCGTCAACTACTATAGACCAAAGATCAAAGTCAAGAGACTTTAAAAAAAATTTCATTCGTGTTTTCCAGTAAGTATAGTTTGTACCATCAAATAGTGGGGGTCTATTTGTGGATTGCCCTTCACTGTTGAATATTGATTTCACGGCTGCCATATATACTCTCTGAGGTTTGTTATATTTAGAATATAACCTGCTCTGATACAATTGTAGGACCGTTGAGCACCTCTAGAGGGGGTGAATAGAGTGAGTACGAGTACAGCAGAAAATAATCACCAATTTAAAATTTAAAAACAGATAACTATGGCAGTGAATGACAGTAAATAGATATAACAAGAGATAGAGAGATCAAACTCAGTGACATAGCGATGTATATGGTATTCCTCTGAGAGGACTAATCCAGTCTCGAGTACTCTTGCTCGATGTTAATCCACTAAGGCATAAGCTAATTGACAGATTGTAGTCCCTTACAACACCGTACTTGGTGACAAGTGCACGACCGACTTCACAACACCGTGCTTGGCGACGAGTGCACGACCGGTTCCGAAACAGAGATAGTTTCTGAACTTTGAACAACCTCTTTACAACTCTTGAGAACCAAAAGACTCTGGATCAAATAGATATTACTGGCTTTTGGCTGAGAGATGTGTAGGTAAAATATGAAAGCTTTAGATCAAATAAAAACACTTATTGAAGAGAGAAGAGAAGATGAATTGATTGAGTGATTTGAAATAAGAAATTCTCTTCTATTTATAGGTGTTTTTAAGGACCGAAATCGGACAGAATTCGGGCAGAGTTCTGATGTAAATATTTCACAAATTCACGTTACATGCAGATTTGGAGGCAACAAATATTTAAATTTAAACTGACCGAACTCGGTCAGAGTTTGGACCAAACTTAGCCTGAGTTCTGGCTCAGTAAAAATGTAAAATATTTGTCAAATTTTGTTGCACAATGTGAATGATATTTTTGGTAAGTGGACTTTGGATCGGTAGGCTGTATAGGAGAGTGGACTATGATTAACCTAAGCATGTAGTATCCAGTCGATCTTACAATTTATATCTTAGACTCAATATAGATGAAATACATAATAAATTGTAAAATAACTCGAACTAATTCCAATGAGAATTGAGCTTCAAAATGATGATTCACATGCTTGCTATTGTAGTAGCTTATTGATATTGATTTCACTAGACCTGAAATGATTAGCAGCAATTCGTATATTTTGTGTATTGACTTAAGTTAGTGTCGATTATTAAAATTAGGTGTGACCATGGAATGGGACAACAGCTTCCAATGAACAATTTTTTGAGGTTAATTTATAGTGTATAAAGTTTCTATTTGATTAAAATTGTTGATCAAACTAAGATTGAGGCATGGCCCAACCCCTCCTTAATATAATAGTTTATATACATATAGAAAGCAAAACTAAATTTAAGTTAAGCATGGGGTGGGAGATCATGGCCCCTCCTGGACCCCTCTTCTACTACTCCTGGTAGCACTGGAACCCTAGATGACAATTCAATACAAGAAAAGAAGAGAGAAACAAGTGCATGCTGGCTATGGTATCTGTCACTTATCAAATAATATATTATCACTGTCAAAGAATTGCATTTTCTTAGAAAAAAATACAGGAAAGCATTTAATGGAAACCTTCAAATATCTAACTTTAGTGATAAGATAACATTCTATATACTATGTTATAGGAATTTCTAGTTTAGGGCAATGTATTTCTTACAAAACCACTTTAACAGTTCGCTAATAATACTTGACAATGGCTTAGTTAGACGATATATACATATTTTTTTTAGACGATATATATATATATATATATATATATATATATATATATATATATATATATATATATATATTTATATATATATATATATATATATATATATATATATATATATTATATATATTTTATATATATATATTATATATATATATATATTATATATATATATATATATTTTATATATATATATATATTTTTTATATATATATATATTTATATATATATATATATATATATATATATATATATATATATTTATATATTTATATATATATTTTTTTTTATATATATTATATATATATATATATATAAAAAAATAAAATAAAATATATGTGTGTGTGTGTTTATATATAATATATAATATATATATATATATAAATAATATATATATATATATATATATTTATATATATATATATATATATATAAATATATATAATAAAATAAAATATATGTGTGTGTGTGTTTATGAAGTTTGCTTATATCATAAGTTTGAACCACAAAATAAATCGAAGTATACTGGAAAGAAAATGTAGTGAGCAACCTACTTCTAGTAACAGCAAAAAACCTTGAATCCTTGACATATGAGAAAAAAATAATTTGGACCTCACCCAATGATAATGTGTGCAACTCCACATTAGCCATCCCAGTCCTACTAGCTATAATTGAACAATAAATTCATCTTCAACATGCTGAATGTTCTTGTCCTATTAAAAATAGGCAGGGTACATTTTTAGACATACAATTTTTTATGCTAACGACAAACATGTTATCTAGGCCAGAAAACTTACACTAACCAAGATCGTCAACATACCATAAAATTGAAGCCTCTAGTTAGCAGTGTAAGTTGTGTCAACATGCTACATTCCTAATCATATTGTAGAAGATCAATGTCTGATCTACTAAAGTCCAAATAATCCCATGGAGTATTAACAACATTGTTACAACTGAGATTAAAATACCAAATTGAACTTACAGAACTGGAATTTTAAATAAAAAATTGATTTTTCAATATAAACGGGCCGGGGTGGGGCCCTGTTTATTGTGGAAGTACAACCTGCCCTGCCCGTTTATTTTTCATGCCTTGTCCCGTCCCGACCCATTAAAATATGAAATGTTAGGAACCGACTTGTTAATTTGGACAATATATGTTTCAGACCGGGTCAGAACCGTGGGTCACGGACCTGTATGCCCAGACCTAAATGGACCACCAAAATCTTGAGATCAATGACCGATCCTTTTTGTTATCAAATTAAGCAAACGTAAAGAAAGGCAAGCTACACTGCAGTTCGGTTAGCTGACATTTACTTTGCACATTTTAACAAACATCTAGAATGCAACCATCAAGAAACTGTTTTTAGTTCTAATATAATATTTTGTTTCACACGAAGATCAAATGCTATTCAAGTGCAACAAATGGACAACCAATGCACCTTAAAGAAAGTAATGGATTATTAAGCTCACTAAAAATGATTATAGATGACATGTTTCTTATAGAACAATTTCTTTGGCAAAAATATATAACATAACACATAATGGTAAAATTAAAAGGAAAAAAGAAAGAAGGAGGAGCTATACCTTAAGGCATTAGCATCTACAGGCTTCAAGAAGGCGATTAGGGCATCGAGCACATTCTCCTGCATCGGAGCATGAAATCCTCTATTGTCTTTCAAAACAAAGGATCTATCAAACAAAAATGATCAGAAGAATACTAAACCGTCCATTATGCAAAGATTTCGATCGTCGACATCAGTACATCACATAAAAAACCTTAAATTTTCCAAACAAAGAATTTAAGCAAAACAAGGTCAATATTGACTTAGAAAATGCAAACTAAACACAAAAATTGACTATCTAGTATCTATTGTGGCATGGCGGACGACTATATATAGAAGGAACCGCTGCTTGTCATTGCTCGGCAGGGTCATTGGGGATGCTGTCGTCCTTGCTGAAGTGGATGCATCGACCTTTCCCTTCTTGACATCGTTGAAGAACTTGTTGTAGAGCCGTCGGGAGGTCTAAAATGACAAATTTTAGACCTCCCGTAAAATGGAACCAACTTCAAAGCACTAAATTGACAAATTCTACAAATTTTCTAAAATCAGGAAATGGAACCAACTTCAAAGCCCTAAATAAAAAATTTTATAAATTTTTAGAAATCAAAGGAGGAAAACTTTTTTCACCTATATCATAGACATAACCCCAAAAGAGAAAGAAACCCTAACAAACCCCTTAATTTTCACCGACCAACAAAATGCACAAAACCCTAGATCCTTGATATGAATCAAAACCCTAAAGTTATGGAGGGAGGCTTACTGTTGCAGTACCTAGGTACCTCCTGTCCTCGAGGTCGACGTCATCATCATCAAAATCCTCCTCCTCGTCCAAAACGACGTCAATCGCAACGTCAAAGAAGCGGAGTACGTCGTCGTGCCTCTTCTTCTTGCCACCGCACCTCTTCTTCTTTCTGAGGTCGCACCTTCTTGGAAAGGGGAGGATGCCAAGAGATGGTACGATGGCGTGCTCCACTTTTTCGATGATCGAGATTGGGACAGTAGGGCTCGAAGTAGAGGAGAAGGAGAAATAGAGACAAGAAGAGAGAAAAGGATGCAAAGAGGAGGAGGAAGAGAAATTGATTGAGG
Organism: Iris pallida; assembly: GCA_029216955.1. Classification (NCBI taxonomy): domain Eukaryota; kingdom Viridiplantae; phylum Streptophyta; class Magnoliopsida; order Asparagales; family Iridaceae; genus Iris; species Iris pallida. Next base: position 1,633,177 of record JANAVB010018198.1, read on the forward strand.
AAGAGAGGAAAGGACTCGAAGAGGAGGACAAATGGAGAGAGGAAAGGAGAGAATGAGTTGTTTCAGAGAGAGGGTTTTTTTCAAGATCGGGAGAAACTTTACTGCTTCTCTCCATAAAAAGAACCACAATTGTCAATAAATATAAAAAGTTTGAAAAAATTACTATAATAACACCCCAAAAAATAGCGCCATTTTTTTGTACAAACATTAATTGACGGTTATCACTAATCCGTTAATAAAAAAATTTGTGTTTCTTGACGGATCCTCTAAACTATCAACTATTATGGTAAAAATTTGCTAAATTAACATAAAATATGTTCTGTCTTAACGTATATCTAAAACCGTCAAGAATACCCATTTCATTGATAGTTTTTCACGACCGTCAAGTTCAAGAAAAGCCACTTTTCTTGTAGTGATAGTTGGGAATATGCCTATAGTTAGTACTAGGTTAAGGTAAGTTCTTATTGCCCTTAGTTGCACCTAAGCTCGTCAAGATAATTGTGGGTAGTTAGACTCAAAAACCTCGAGTAATCAAATAGGTGACTTATATAGAAATTGTGATGCATAAGATGAACTACCTAAGAAATTCTAAGGAAGATAAATGTTACGAACGGAAGATATTAAGAGTAGTTTTGCATGGCTAATAGTAGATTGGTACTTAGACGATTGAGGCTAGAAAGTTGTATATTAATTTTGCAGTTTTTAGGTGATTGGTGAGAAATATGTTTGGGGCTAAATATTAGGTTATGGTTAGAGGAATTTATTGGTAATCTAGATTTGGAGACCACAGAAGTTTGAAGAAATAATAAATGAAAATGAATGACTAGGAGAAATAAATATTTGAGGAATGGTAGGTAATTTTTAGGAGTAGCATTAGTAGTTGTTAATTTTTGAAATATATACGAATGAGTGTTTGACGTGAACAAAAAGTTGAATGAACCTTTGTATTTGATCAAATGAGAAAAAGTACACAAGAATTCATAAACAGGAATTCTATGTACAATCTTGATTCTAGGGAAGTGTGACGATGGAGATCGAACACTACAGCTGATTCATTTACTCCATTGACGATCTTATGAGGTAAAAGAGGATTACAAGTCTTTGCTCAACAGTATAAAGAACGACAATTTGGCTCTCTCAATTTTATGCAAAAACTCTCTGTGTATGGGGTGAAGGAAGTCTCCTCCTATTTGTAGTAATCTAGAAAAATCTATCCATGCGCACATAAACGATGCGCATGGATTAATGTGAGCAGGAGCGCTGCGTGCATGAAGTTATGAAATCTATTCGGTTACAACCGTGCACATATCACGAGCTAACTGCCATGTGATCATGGTTAGGATATGGCGGTTGCTTAGACCTTGAGTTGTTGACACCCGTCATAGGCATGACCAAGTCAGAGACATGTGGTGCGTGTCCGTTGCTGGAAGATCTTGTGTCAGTTTTACAAAAAGATTCTGATGCGCACGAAGGAGTCAATGCATGGAAGGACTTGGCGCATGGCTTCTGGGGTGAGTGTCAAGTTTAGCCACATGGCTTCTGAGGCACATGCGAGGATTCATCCTTTGTCTGCCACATGGGATGGCATAGTTGTAACCGTCAAAAAGCAATCATAATTGCTATGACGTAAGTTCTAACGTCTGTCGTCAGCTCAAACTTTGAAGCATTTTTTTTATCTGAGGTATCTTCAATGCGCATGGCAATAATGGCACATGGCAGCGCAGGCATATGAAGTAGAAAATGATGACGCTTTGTTTGTCGTGTAGCTGTCGAGTGTGCTTGTTTTGAGGCACATGTTGCACCACTTTCCAAATGATAGCTGACATCGGACACAGTTGTCAGTGCTCCAATAAATGCTGAAGTAACGATTGGATGTCTTAGGCGAATAGGGTTCTAGTGCAATGAAGGCTTGCTTCTTCTGAGCTCATGGTTTAGTATGCGTATGGTTTAGTACGCACATTGATTATCATGCGCATGTACCCTGAGGCGCATGACTTAATTTTTTCCATGCTTCTACAATCAGTTAATTTATTAATTTATCATTAAAGAAAGATCTCGGATGAATATTTTATTATGAGAATAATGCATTATTCATTGATGAAAGGTTTGTATAATATGTCTTTTTATTGAAGATTAATGGTTATGCGATATCGTAATGACATGATGAAAGAGTTGATGTATCCTAAAAATTTGAGAAGAATAAATGCTTGAAAGAAATATATTGTGTGGATGTGGCTGCATAAGATTAATGCTAAAAGTTAGAGGACCTAGCAATCTACCGAATAACTGTATAATGAAGGATAGAAGTTTTGAGATAAGGATCGACATATGAGGATTTCGTGAATAGAATAATAGATATAGTAATGTTTTATTAAGAAGTACTTGTGTTGTAGGTTTAAAACATTGAGCATGGAAAACTTCTATATTGATTGGAATATTAACTCCCATATTCTAAGATATTTTAACTGATTCAACCTTTTAAGGCTTGTATTGAAATAGGTAACTTGAATCAAAGCAAATAAATCGGTAAATAAATAAAAGAGGAAAAATCTAAGTTGAATAATATAATTGCTTGCATGTTTGTGGTGTTGGGATAGTCAATAGTACAGTTTCTTAAGAGTTTATATGAGTTAAATAATATGGTTTCCTTAGAGTTTATACGGGCTAAGCTTCTAGGGTAGTTATAACCACTCTAGAGTTTTGTTGCAAAGGCTTAGTGATAGTTGACTGGGGGATTTCATTGGAAAAAGTAAAATCTAATAACATTAGAATAGGATAATAAAATGGTAACTGTTGTAACTGTATATTTGATTGATAAGAGAGTTTTGTAATTGCATCTTTAGGACTAAGCTTTTTAGAGATTTAATAACTAAGTATTGGTAAATCATATCCACATCTTCGAGGGTAAATATAGCAGTTAAGATTAGGGATCGATATTTTTCATTGTTAATGAAAGAAGTTTTGAGCATCATAAATAAAAGGAACCATTGATTTAGAATAAATGGGAATGACATTGAACATAATATAGTTCAAGGTGATAGTTAATGTCAAGCCTGTAGAATATATGATTGTATCTTACAGTTGAGGTTTATATAATCAAGTTTTATTAAAGGTTGGTGAATAAGTATGGATAGAATATACGTATTTCGAGGAATAACAAATGGTTTTAGAGGATATTTTGATATGTAAATTAATAATAAGACGGTTTAGAGGAGGATATAGAGTGGTAAAAAGTCGAGGGACATCCGATGAACTTACGCCATAAGCTTGAAAAACATATCCCTTAGTAAGCAAGAAAACAAAAACATAACAACGTATATATACATTTGAGAAGGAAAAAAATTGAATCAAGAGCTTCGATTTGAGGATTTGAATTTCGATAGAAGTTGATGAATAAACACAAAAAAGCTCTACACCAATATTAAGTGATGCATATATAGTTTTCAATTAGAAGCTTTCAAATGATGATGGCCTACTAAAGTCAACAGAAATTTTGGATGGAGAAGCAAGGATCTTGATAGATAACCATTAAGGATTAAGGTCATGCATAGAATAGATGAATAACTCAAGAAAAAGGATTCAAGCATTCAAGGTAGGAAAAGAATTTCAGATATTAAGTGCTTTCATAATTTCAGGGAAAAAAATCTTTGAAAATGGATAAATTGTAACATCTACTCCCAAAATTTAAGTTTAAATACCTTAATAGAGTATTGCATAAGATAGAAGAATTTGAACGTATTTAGACAGCATTCACTAAATGTTCTGATCGTTAAACCTAACCAATAAGGCCATATACCCTACAAGAAGTTTGCAACTAGTGTTTTATAACCCTAATTTAACTTAGGAACAATTTTAGGATGTTAGGGATTTATTTTGGTAACCATAGGATTTTTTTTAGAATTTATAACTATTTATTTCCTAATAAAAGTAATTTTTAATCAGCTTCGGGGATTTATTGTGACCACACCTAATCATAGAATCAAGTAAAACTGGATCCACATACTCCTAATATTCTAAAAGTATTCTAGAATTTTTGGGGATTTTATCCTATGGTATAGGTATTTATATAGCCCTAGATACTAGTTTTGCATTTAATTAATTAATTTTTTATTTTCTATAAACATATAACCTATTTATTAATAAATTATAATTGTTATATAAATAAAATAGGTAGATCAGGATTAATCCAATACCACCAGACCTGCAAACCAACCCAACTATAAGTTATAAATTGGAGCCATATGTTTGGTTGAAATCAAAGCTCAACTGAAAGAGCAAACCCATTCACTCTAACCCAAACGCAACCCAATTATTTAAGTTATGAATTAGCGACGTTCATTTCTTAAAGGTTAAATCAGGACCTTAGATTAAACCTATTAGACCCGAACCGAGGACCCGACCCATTACCTTAGGCCATCCATCCTTGTCGTTGGTCCCAAGCGATATGGGATCTTAGCCATCTATTTTTCACATTTTTGGGTGGAAACCTAGACCCACTGTCTCTTCCTCACCTAATATTAACTGTTGGATTCGAGCGGGAAGGAATGGGGATCCTTGGATTCAAATCCCGATCGTATCAGGAATCCCTAACCTACCCAAAACCGCCATTCTCTCCATATATAATAGCAACACTAATAGATATTATGTTTTCTTTACTCAAACCCTGATTCTTTGACCATTGTATCCAACCTTTTTTTTATTGTGCACAGTCGTATCTGAGGATTTCCTGATCCCCTCTGAACATACTGAAATCTACTTCCGTGTTCCTCTATCTTCCCCCTATTATCTAGAAACAACCCTAGCCCTTTTCGACCAATATACTGTTGGCCTATTGGTCATGGTAGAACCTGATTTTAATAATTGGTCAAACTTTGTCTCGATATAAGGTCTACTTGGACAATTTGGAAAACTTGGACAACTGCTAAAGAACTGCTACCTATTTGTTTAAGATCAAAGCAGATTTTGTCGTATGAGTCTGTACGCAATATAATTTTCATATTTATTGAGTCTAGGAATACTTTGTACACCGAGTCGTACTGGTAAATAGGCTACCCCAAAAATGTTTTCAAAAATATCCTATGTTTTGAAAAACAACATTTTTTACAAAAGCTCCTAACTGCTTAAACTTTTCAAAAAGCCAAAATCAAAATCTGCTTTTTCAAATGACCAAAAATTCAAAATAACCCTAGAAGAATTTGGCCAGAATTTGGCCAGAATAAGCCTAGTGTACGTTGGACTTTGAACTTGGTCTTTCTGCAGTTACGGATACAACAGCTATTTGCTAAGATTCTCTCAAAGAGTTCTGCCCGAATTCTGCCCGAATTCTGTCATAGTTCTGACTTTGAAAACCCTATAAATAGAGAAGGATTTCAATCATTTCAACTCACTCATTCACTTTCTCATCTCTTCTCTCCAAGCTTAAACGTCTTCCAAAGTGCTCTAAAGCTTTCTTTTTCAAATCCTAAACCAGTTACAATCCTCTAGTCGATTTGCCAGTGCGGTACGGTCTAGAAGCTTCAGAGTGATTGTAATCAGAGACTTTATTAACGAAAGACACTTCACAACTGAAGTTGGTCGAGTACTTCGTATCAAAGCTCGTGTTGTAGAAGTTACAACGACTTCGTATGAAAACTTGCGATATTTTCCAATAGTGGATTCAACTGGAAGCTAGAGTTCTTTCGACTGGAATAGTCCTCACAAGAGGGAAACCAGTATACTTCACCGTCTTTGCATTTGCTTTTTGATCTCTGCCTTTACATTTATTTATTTGTGATATATACATTCTTTGTGATCTTGTTGCTAACTTTTTAATTAGCTAAATTCCGCTGCCTATTCTATTCATCCCCCCTCTAGAGTATTACATTTTACAATTCGTTCCTACAATTGGTATCAGAACGGATTATACAGGTAAAGCGAGGTAACACTGCTATTTTATTTTGTATTATTTTAGCTGTTATATAGATCATAATATTATACATAGCAACTGTAAAATTCACAAGTGAAGGCCAAGCCACAAACAGGTCTCCATTGTTTGACGGTACAAATTATACTTACTGGAAAACACGGATGAGTTTCTTCTTGAAATCTCTAGACTTTGACTTATGGTCTATTATTTTTTATGGCTATAGAAAGCCTGTTCGTATTCTTGTTGAAGGGGAATTGGTTGAGAAATCCCATGACAAGTATACTGAAGCTGAAAAGAAACATGCCAGTCTTGACACACGTGATTTAATGTTTTGTTTTGTGCTTTAGACAAGACTGAATTTAAGAGGGTGTCTACTTGCACAACATCAAGTGAAATGTGAAAACTTCATGAAGTAACCCACGAAGGCACGACGCAAGTCAAGGAGTCAAAGATCAGCAAACTTACTCAGGAGTATGAGACATTCAAGATGAAGCCAAACGAATCTGTCACTCAGATGATTACGAGATTCCTGGATATTATAAATCCTCTATTATTATTAGGCAAGGAGTACAGTAACCATGAGAAGATTCGCAAACTTCAACGAGCTCTCACGAAGAACTGGATTCCGAAGGCTACAACAATTATTGAAGGAAAAGACCTCTCAACTATGTCTCTTGAAACACTCATGGGTAAGCTACTTACTCACGAGCTGGAACTTCAAGACTTCGAAGATGTTGCACCAAAGGAGAAGTCGATCGCTTTCAAGGCTCAACACAAAAGAACTATCGAAGATAATTCCGATGACAGTGACTCTGACTGTGAAGATCAAGCTCTCCTCGTAAGAAAGTTTAAGAAGTTCATGAGATTCAATAGAAGAACAAAGGATCACAATAGCAATAGCAACAACAATGAAGAAGATCATATTTGCTATGGCTGTAGAAGAAAGGACACATATAGAAGGAATATCCAATGGCATCATCATCAACCAGGAAAAGTAACAAGTATGACAAAGGCTACCTGAAGAAATCAACATCCAGAAAGTATGCCAATACAAGCATATGGCATGAAAGTGAAGCCAACGACTCAGAAGATGAACAATCAGATGACGCTGCAAATTTGCGCTTAATGGCACTCGATCAGGTAAATACTAACCCCTTGTTTTGATACATATGATGATTTTACCTTTGAGTAATTAGGTGAAGCCTTTAATGACCTCTTAGGTGATTACAGAAAATTGTGTAGTAGATACCAAAACTCTAAGATGGTACTCAAAGAGTACAAAGGTGAAATAGGAAGACTTACCGACCTACTTGCTGAGGTTAGAAGTAATGATAATTCTAGTGAGGTTGGTGAGCTCTCTTCTGTTAAGCTTTTACTACATGAGACCATAAGACTATCCGAAGAGAAAGACAAGACCATTACCCAATTAGAGGAAGACCTACTCAAAGAGAAGAAGAGTCTTCAGCAAGCACTTATCAGGAATGATACACTTACTGCTGATTATACTACATTGTATGACACTTCCAAAAAGTTAGAAATTAGGTTAGAAAAATATCCAGAAGTTGATGCTTCATGTCCTAACACATGTCATTTACTGAAATATCGAAACACTGTCAAACCCAACACTGTCAGACCTGACCAAACCAAACCAAACCATTGCCCAAGAAGACCAATATGCATGCATTCTTTTATACTAGAAAACCAAGACAAACCAATCATGCACAATACACTGCTTCTAATACTCAACATATTAAATGTCATTATTGTGGCCTCATTGGTTATATCTCTCCTGCATGTAGTGTAAGAAAGCTTGTTGATTTAAAGATATACGCATGGATACCAAAAACTAACATTCCAGGACCCTACAAGAAATGGGTACCAAAGTTTTCATCTACAAATTCATTTGTAGGTGGAACACCCTTCACATGCTAGAAGCAAATGGATCCTCCGCAGCGGTTGCTCACGGCACATGACCGATGATGCTTCATTATTCGCAACACTGTCGAAGAAGAAAGAAGGATACGACATGATTATGGTATTAACTTTGTCAAAGACAAATGTATTATAGTTGATAGCTCAACTGGTAGTACTATCTTTGAAGGTATCCGGGAAGACAATATATAAGTTTTATATCTGTTAGAAGATGCTAACAAAGCAGGTATAAGCTTGATGGCCAAAAGTGATGAGAGTCAACTATGGCACATGAGACTCGGTCATGCAAACATGGACACAATCTCGAGCTTATCCACAAAAACGTTGGTACGAGGCTTACCAGACATCTCTTTCAAGAAGGATACGGCATGTAGTGAATGTGAAAAGAACAAAGCTATCTGATCCGCATTTAAGTCCAAGAACATTGTAAGTACCACGAGACCTCTATAATTAATGCATATGGATTTATTTGGACCTAGTAGAATTGCTAGCCTAGGTGGTAAGTTATATGTATTTAAAATAGTAGATGATTTCTCTATATACACGTAGGTATATTTTTCTACACGCAAGAATGATGCATTGTCAGAATTCGTCAACTTTTGCGAGAAAGTTCAAAATGAAAAAAGGTTTTATGATCACTCGTATTCGAAGCGATCATGGCGACAAATTTGAGAATGCAGAGGTCAAGCAATTTTGTGACACACACGGTTATCTACATGAGTTCTCTTGCCCTAGGACTCCACAACAAAATGGAGTTGTGGAACGTAAAAATAGGACTCTATACGAAATGGCTAGAGTAATGTTAAACCAGTTTAGTCAACCAAAATACTTTTAGGCTGAAGCTGTCAATATAGCTTGTTATGTTCTCAATAGGGTTCTAATTCGACCTATATCGAAGAAGACTCCCTATGAGCTATAGTTTGATATAACACCCACTATTTCATATTTTAAAATATTTGGTTGTAAATGCTTTATTCTTAATACTAAAGACAACTTGGAAAAGTTTGACGAAAAGGCCGATGAAGGTATCTTTTTAGGTTATGCGACGAAGAGCAAAGGTACCGAGTCTTCAACAAGAGAACCATGATCATCGAAGAATCGATAAATGTTACATTTGACGAAGTAAATCAACATTCATTCGATGATGATGATGACATCAGTACAACAAATACAGCACCTGTAGAACCTACAAGCACAACACCAGCTGATCCTCCATGCAGATCACGTACAGAACTAGAAGCCGAAACTAGCTACCTTAAGATTTTACCAAAAAGAATGAAGTTTTTGACAGACCATCCCAAGGACTTGGTAATAGGTGAGATTATGTCACGACCCGCAACCACTGTGAGGGTACGAGTACGTAACAATGCTCAGCCTACGTCGCAGTGTCGGCGGTAGAATGCTATCCTAGGTCACAACATCTAACAGTTTAAGGTAATAACAGTTATACTCCCCGAATGGGGGTAACATAACAGAATATATCTCAATCACATCTAAGGTAGAATACGATAAGATAAAATGATATAAAAGACGCGAGACCCAAATCTACAGGAAATACAATAGAGAGAAAGCTAAGTGTCTATAAAAACTCTACTGACAACCAGAAATAATACAGATCCAAATAACAACTCAAATCTCCAATATAAGAAATAAGATAAAGATATCTACGGAGCAACAGTCTCTACAGCTAAGGGATCCGACTGGAAGTCCGGATCGAAAGTGTCCTCTAAGGCTGTCCCATAGAAGTATCTAAACAGGCCTCCTCCTCCTCCTCTGTAAAATTTTCAACAGGTCCAATCAGGACGGGAACGAGCACATATCTCTCAAAACAGTTCATAACAGGTTAGGAGTATAAAACATACAATAGAGTAAAATACAGGAAATACTGGAAAGAAAGTACTGGAAAAGAGGAGATATTTTGTAACTGAAATAAATACAGGATAAGTAAAGACTGTAAGTGGCTAAGTGATTTAGAGTATAATATGGTTATGTAAACGGCTTAGGGGCACATGAATACAACTAAGAGACACATGAATACAGCTAAGAGGCACATGAATACCTACTGAGAGGCACATGAATACCTACTGGGGATAATGATCACATAACCAATTCTACTCACCCTGTCCCAATCAATACACAAGGATCCATTCAAGTTACGTTATTGGCACATGAATACAGCTAAAGATATGTGAACTCATGTAATGAGTAGTACATGAGGAACATGATAGTACATGAAGGCACATGAGAACATGTGAATACATGAACTTAGTACGAGTACAAGGAGTACCTGATGCACATGATGAAGTACATGAACATGAAATACCCGATGCACCCGTAGAGGGATAACATCTCAGGAAAGGATCCATATAGTACTAATCCGTGAAGATACGTGTCAACATCAAGTAAAGTTATCTAGAGCAAGAATATAGTCCAGACAGGTATAAAAATATCAGAGAATGTACTCGCCTGCTATCTGAATGTCTAAGATGAAAGTACTGTCTGAGGAGTGGTATCTGGCTCCTATTTAGAACAGTACAAGTTACAACAAGTCCAGAATGGTAATAAGATGCACTACAATACATTCTACATGAATCTAGGTCAATCTAGGCCAAAGTCAACTCTTGGTCAACTCTGGTCAACCCTAGAAGTCAAACTAGGTAAACTAGGTCAAATTTAAGTCAAACAAGTCAATACTAGTTTAGCAAGTCTGTTCTAGGTCTAACAAGACTAAACAAGTCTAGCTAGACTCTATACTGGCATTCAAGCCACAACCATAGGCTAATAGCCTAGGCTATAGGCTATTAGGCAATACCATGCCTAAAACCAACTATAAATCACATATACACAAGGCAATAACCATATCCAAAATACAATACCCATATTACTATACTACACAATCTAATATAGAATACACCTAACATATAGGCTACCTATATGTATACTACACATACATGTATATCTAATATATATAATAGTAAGCACACATAGATATAGGATACATGTATGTATACATCTCAAATACATATATATACATATGTATAGAGAATAGGAAAGACACATGCATGTGTCCATGTGTGTGCGTGTGTGTCAAGACATGAGAGGGTGTCAATGTGTGTGATATGGCATGAGGGTGTTGGTGTGTTAGGCATGAACCTGTGTTCAAGTGTCAATAGAAAACAGGGAAAGGACAGTGTGGTGTGCAATAAAGAATAGGAAAAAATCAGTGACAATGTACATGTGTAGCAGTATCTGTAGGAAAATCAGTGTACATGGCATAACTGGAAAACAGTGAAGGCTAGAACCTGGAAAACAGTGTATACATTGATATCAATTTAGTGTGTGATATGTAACTTGTGCACATTGTGACCCTGTGTGCAGTGTCACATGGAATCAGGGAAAAATCAGTGAGTGTTCAAAGGAAAAACAGTGAAGTGTTAACATTGTGTGAACCTAGAAAAACAGGAATGGTAATAACTTGTATGCAGTGTCAAAAGAAAACAGGGAATGCATTGTGTAAGGCATGTGTATAGGAAGAAATGAATCTCAGGTTATAGGCTATTCAGTCAGTGCAATGGGAAAACAGGAAATCACATAACATGTAAATCATTTCAGTTAAAGAGGGAAGGGAATCTCAGGTTTAGGGTTATTCAGTTAGCAGGAAAGACAATCTCAGGTTAAATAGGAAACCATTTTAATACGGTTATATAGGAAAAGGAATTGAGTTCAGCCTTTAGGAGAACCATTCTCGGGTTTTAGGAAAACAGTTCAATCACAGTTCAGCATATTTAAGAGGATAAATTCTCAGTTAACAGTATGAATCAATGCATTCATTCAACTTAGTTATTAAAACTGAAATCATTCAATTCAGCTATTGAACTCAACAAAATCAGTTCTATTCCACTCAAAATCCAACACAATGCCAAAATCTCATTTTCAAACCAAAAGTCTAATTCGAATACAACATTTAAGCTAAACATGAGCTAGCAATATGTGGGAAAACATTTAACAGTGAAACATTACTTCAAAATAGGATTTCAAATGTTTAGGAAATACTGAAATGAAGTATCAGTAACCTGGTATCAGCCGAATGGCTTTATTCCCCAATTCGAATCAAATCCCACATCAAAAACTTAACTAATCATGTAAACTAATCTAACATATATCATACATCATATTTAGGATCTAATTGACAAATAAAATCACTAATTAAAATATTAAAACTAAATTGAAAACAGGGAAACAATAATGTACTGATACACACACAGTGCACACCCTGTGCACGCACGACACCGTATCCGACACGACACGAAGGGTCATAAAACTTGACACACGTGGTGTCAGTCAATGCCCCATCGTGTGTGTCAAGTTTCACGTGTCCTAGTGGCGTGTCCTGTGCGCAAAAGACCCCGAGCATCAGGGCAAGCAACCTGTTCGCGCGCGTGCGTGTGCAACCGCATGTTCGTGTGTCCTCCGCGACCCGACACGACACCAAACACGACTCAGGACACTGGAAACCCGTAAGCAAGGTCACAACCTAATTTTCTATTCAGATAATTTCCTAAAAACAAATCAAAATGCCCTTTGGGGCATTTCATCAAACACATATATACATGAACTGATACGCGACCGATACGGACACGTGAATCCTAGGGTTAGCTATACCTACAGCTAGGGTAGGCCTAGGGCTTCCTAGATATGCAATAAAAATAACATTCTATGGTGTAGATTTGAATTTACCTATAGGTTTACAATGGGTCAAAAAGCCCCAATATGAGTGGATCCTCAAGCTTCCAAAACTCTCCCAAATTATTTCTCCCCAGAAATTTCTCAATACCAACAGCAAGTAGAGTAAATTTAGGACCTATTGCAATTGGTTTGGGTGGAAAAAGAAATGAAATGGATTTTCTAGGAATTAATGAAGATGGAGACTTACCTCTTTCTAAAACTTGAGAAATTCCTAATAGAGGCTAGCCCTAACTTCTATGAGGGATTAAATAGGTGGGGGAATTCCTATGTGGCCGGCCATGGCTGTGTTGGGCTAGGGTTCACTTGGTATTGGGCTTTGGGCCTCTAAGGCTTAAGTCATTAATCATGACTTGTGAAACCACAAGCCATTAGCTAGCCTAATCTCTCCAAATAAGTTCTAATGGGTTTGATATCACTAACTTAGGTCAAGCTAGGGTTCCATAACCTAACCAAATGGTCATGATTAGGATTAACTAATTGGTCAGTCCACCAAGGTCAACACTAGTCAAAGTCAACCTATTCAACCATCATTCAAACCAACTCAAAATAAATCATAAATTCAAATAAATTATATTAAATTCAAATAACCCAAAAAATGACAAAATACCTTCTAGGCTAAAATGACAAATAAGTATCCCAATAATAGGGTTAGGCTCTAGGTCAACAAGTCTCCAAGGTTACACTATCAAAACACCAAAATCATAAGTCATGATTTAAAATAGTTTTAAAATGATTTAAAAATTGCCAAAAATCATATCATGATTTAATTATCATTATTAAAAGACTAAAATTATAAAATTTTAAAATTACCCTCATTTGGAAAACTGGGTGTTACAATCCTACCCACCTTAGAAAAATTTCATCCTCGAAATTAAGATGATCGTACCCCTTCTAGGTCAAACCCAAACAATCAAGGTCAAAAGAGAACTTATCTAAATCATGCAATTGGAAGGATAACATATAGGATTTTGGTAAGTGGTATCAGTCTGGGGTCTCATCTAGCCATTCTAATCATATTAGATCAAAAGCAATCATAAGGTATTAAAACATACAACAATATGGTAGGGTGCATCAATTATCAAAGACTGGCTAAGATATAGGTCAAGGACTCACCTCAAACTAGGTCTGGTGGCTAGAACTCCCTTCCGAAGGCGGAGTCTTGGCTGGGATAAGTGCAACAGGACAGTCTCGCAGCATGTGTACAGCTGACCCACATAACAGGCACACCCCTCTTTTCTTCCTACAGTAGCCCCATACATGTCCAGGCTTCTTACAGAAGGTGTAGGTAGGCACTCTCTCAGCTGGCCTCTGCTGAACAGGAGTCTGGACTGGGTAGGCTGGTCTAGGCTGATAGTTTGGGTGCTCACGGGGCTCTGGGTATACACTGTTCCTCGTCCTCTTAGAACTAGGCTCTCCTCCTGAATGTACCAAATCCCACAGCAGTTGGATCCCGCGGCCGTGCTCCTTCAGGATCTCAGCCTGAACTCTCTGTGCCTCCAACACATCCCGGAGAAGTCTGGATATCTGAGCGCCGTCAGGAAACAAACATGTCGAGGGTATGGTATGGGGTACCGCTCCAGAAGGCAAAGGAGGAGGCAGGGAAGGACTCTTGGTCTCAGATGAGACTGCAGCTCTCTCCTGAATAACAGGTGGTAGAGAGGAACTCTCTGGTGAGGATGCTAACACCTACTCGATGGTAGGAGGTGCCACCATCCCCTGATCAGATAGAGGGATCACTACCTCCTGAACAATAGGAGGTGGAAGCACACTCCTAGTCATATCTGGAGCTACAGCGGCTCTCAGACGACGGGCTCGGGTCATGGGTGCTATACTGAAAAAAAAGTAAATCAATCATCAAGGCTGTAAGGCAGTCTATCATTCTATCTGAAACTGGTAATTATCAAAAATAAAATAAAATATAAAGGGGTACTATTTAAAAAAAATCAAACTCAAAAGTTTAAGGAACAAAAGTCAATAGCATTGAAATCCAATCACGATATATATATAGAGTGTGTTAGAGAAGGAAAAGCTAGCATTATGTAAGGGTTATGTGGTTTGTGTGAAATATGCATGAAAGTGTATAGGAGGATTTGGGTCTCAACTATAGCTATCAAGTTACACTATTCATGGCATATTGGTTAAGCAATCTACAAGGCACAAGCTATTTACTCATAACATGCATGGCTAACCATATATATATGTATATCTATATGTATAGAGAGGTAGAGATTTAATTATGCATCTACATACATTATAACATGTATATAGAACTATATATATATATATATATATATATATATATATATATATATATATATATATATATATATATATATATAAAATATATATATATATATATATATATATATATATAGCTATATGACCATAACATAGAGATGAAGGGTTAGGTTTTCATGGCAGTTGTGAACATTAGTGTAGAGTGTCAAGTGTACATGGGTTAAAACTTGAAATGAAGGGTTCAATCATTCAGTTTAGTTCAACATTACATATTAGATCTGAAATTGAACTACACATTTGAAAGCAATGTAAAAATGTTAACATGTATTCAGTTTTCAAAATTTTGGAGAAATTCGAACATCAAAACCAACTCAATGTTTACCACAACCACAACCTAACATGTAAGAGTATGAAACCTAACAATATATAACTACATACAACAATGTATACGGCTCAAAATATTACAATTTAAAACTGTAAATTGAACTAAACACTTAGAATCCAGGGTTAAAGGTTTAATATGTACACAGTCTCAGATTTGACAAATTTAACACAAAACTCAACCAAACTCAACCAATTTTCTTTAAGACTTGAAACCCTGTATGTAACATATATGTGCAGTAATGTAAACAACAACTAATAACATGAAATTTAATTTTAATTTACGAATTTAATCTGGAAAAACAGAGAACTAATCACTGATACTGTACTATATTAGAATATTGGAATTTTGAGAAATTAACATCAAACATATTAATATGCATTTAGATAGGTTGGTAATCAAGTGTAGCATGCATACATGTCAGGCAAGTATCTGTGTCCACTATATATTTATATATATTAAGGTAATACAAGAAATAATGGCAAGAAGGAAATAATGATAAAATCTGTTCTGCTTATCTGTTTAAAAGAAGGAACCATTTTGAAACCAGAGTTATAATATCAAATCCAAGTTAAGGTCTAGCAAAAATCATCGATTCATTGTATTAGGAAAAAAAATTTATAGCAAGAAGTTACACTAGATTTATAATAATAGCTAAGCTACTCCTACTCATACTCCTACTCCTAACTTATTTGATGATGGAATACAATTTATAAAAACAAAATGGTACGATAGAGATGATATGTTTAAAAACCTTCTCAAGATACAATCTGATAATGATATGCGTCTGTCCAAAATCATGTTACTCAGAGCCCTCGTCATGCCAGTAAGCAAGGCTGCGATAAATGATAGATTCCATAACTGGGGCATGCACCTCTATAATCATGTCGTCTGGAATTCTCGCTATGCCGACTAGTATAGCTGCGACAAATTCCAAATCTCATAACCAAGATACGTACATCCGAAGTCAGGTCCCTATATTTCTGCCACGCCAGCTAATATGGCTGCGATAAACTACAGGTTCCATAATCAAGTAGACGTTTTACCATCCATGTATTCCCGTCAACATATGTTATCAGAAAATATCGTAACTCAGGCCATAAAATTCATCTCGATAGGAAAATTAAAATCAACAACGATCCAACAGAATCAAATTCAATAATCAAGGAGTGAGAGCAACAAACAAGGGAAATGATTTCAAATTGAAGTTTAAATAAGATTCTCAAGGGTAGTCCAAGGAATCTCTCAAGGAATCCTAACTGTGATTGAGTACCTTCAAAAATATCATAATCCTACTGCAGGCTGTAGTGATACTCTAGTCGAATACCACTACATAAACTCGACCTGCATGGGCCACCACTAAAAACGTGTCACGACCCGCACCCACTGTGAGGGTACGAGTACGTAACAACGCCCAGCCTACGCCGCAGTGTCGACGATAGAAAGATGTCCTAGGTCACAACATCTAACAGTTTAAGGTAATAACAGTTATACTCCCCGAATGGGGGTGACATAACAGAATATATCTCAATCACATCTAAGGTAGAATATGATAAAATAAAATGATATAAAAGATGCGAGACCCAAATCCACAGAAAATATAATAGAGAGAAAGCTAAGTGTCTATGATAAACTCCACTGACAACCAGAAATAATACAGATCCAAATAACAACTCAAATCTCCAATACAAGAAATAAGATAAAGATATCTATGGAGCAACAGTCTCTACAGCTAAGGGATCCGACTGGAAGTCCGGATCGCAAGTGTCCTCTAAGGCTGTCCCATAGAAGTATCTAAACATGCCTCCTTCTCGTCCTCTGTAAAATTTTCAACAGGTCCAATCAGGACGGGAACGAGCATATATCTCTCAAAACAGTTCATAATAGGTTAGGAGTATAAAGCATACAATAGAGTAAAATACGGGAAATGCTGGAAAGGAAGTACGAGAAAACAGAAGATATTTTGTAACTGAAAGTAAATACATGATTAGTAAAGACTGTAAGTGGCTAAGTGATTTAGAGTACAATATGGTTATGTAAACGGCTTAGGGGCACATAAATACAACTAAGAGGCACATGAATACAGCTAAGAGGCACATGAATACCTACTGAGAGGCACATGAATAACTACTGGGGATAATGATCATATAACCAATTCTACTCACCCCACCCCAATCAATACACAAGAATCCATTCAAGTTACGTTATTGGCACATGAATACAGCTAAAGATATATGAACTCATGTAATAAGTAGTATATGAGGTACATGATAGTACATGAAGGCACTTGAGAATATGTGAATATATGAACTTAGTACGAGTACAAGGAGTACCTGATGCACATGATAAAGTACATGAACATGAAATACCCGATGCACCCGTAGAGGGCTAACATCTCAGGAAAGGATCCATATAGTACTAATCCGTGAAGATACGTGTCAGCATCAAGTAAAGTAATCTAGAGCAAGAATATAGTCCAGACAGGTATAAAAATATCAGAGAATGTACTCGCCTGCTATCTGAATGTCCAAGATGAAAGTACTGTCTGAGGAGTGGTGTCTGGCTCCTATTTAGAACAGTACAAGTCACAACAAGTCCAGAATAGTAATAAGATGCACTACAATGCATTCTACATGAATCTAGGTCAATCTAGGCCAAAGTCAACTCTTGTTCAACTCTGGTCAACCCTAGAAGTCAAACTAGGTAAACTAGGTCAAACCTAAGTCAAACAAGTCTATACTAGTCTAGCAAGTCTGTTCTAGGTCTAACAAGACTAAACAAGTCTAACTAGACTCTATACTGGCATTCAAGCCACAAACATAGGCTAATAGCCTAGACTGTAGGCTATTAGGCAATACCATGCCTAAAACCAACTATAAATCCCATATACACAAGGTAATAACCATATCCAAAATACAATACCCATATTGCTATACTACATAATCTAATATAGAATACACCTAACATATAGGCTACCTATATGTATACTACACATACATGTATATCTAATATATATAATAGTAAGCACACATAGATATAGGATACATGTATGTATACATCTTAAATACATATATATATACATATGTATAGAGAATAGGAAAGACACATGCATGTGTCCATGTGTGTGTGTGTGTCAAGACATGAGAGGGTGTCAATGTGTGTGATATGGCATGAGGTTGTGGGTGTGTTAGGCATGAACCTGTGTTCAAGTGTCAATAGAAAACAGGGAAAGGACAGTCTGGTGTGCAATAGAGAATAAGAAAAATCAGTGAACAATGTACATGTGTAGCAGTGTCTATAGGAAAATCAGTGTACATGGCATAACTGGAAAACAGTGAAGGCTAGAACCTGGAAAACAGTGTATACATTGATATCAATTTAGTGTGTGATATGTAACCTGTGCACATTGTGACCCTGTGTGCAGTGTCACATGGAATCAGGGAAAAATCAGTGAGTGTTCAAAGAAAAAATAGTGAAGTGTTAACATTGTGTGAACCTGGAAAAACAGGAATGGTAATAACTTGTATGCAGTGTCAAAAGGAAACAGGGAATACATTATGTAAGGCATGTGTGTAGGAAGAAATGAATCTCAGGTTATAGGCTATTCAGTCAATGCAATGGGAAAACAGGAAATCACATAACATGTAAATCATTTCAGTTAAAGAGGGAAGGGAATCTCAGGTTTAGGGCTATTCAGTTGGCATGAAAGACAATCTCAGGTTAAATAGGAAACCATTTCAATACAGTTATATCGGAAAAGGAATTCAGTTCAGCCTTTAGGAGAACCATTCTCAGGTTTTAGGAAAACAGTTCAATCACAGTTCAGCATATTTAAGAGGATAAATTCTCAGTTAACAGTATGAATTAATGCATTCATTCAACTTAGTTATTAAAACTAAAATCATTCAATTCAGCTATTGAACTCAACAAAATCAGTTCTATTCCACTCGAAATCCAACACAATGTCAAAATCTCATTTTTAAACCAAAAGTCTAACTCGAATGCAACATTTAAGCTAAACATGAGCTAGCAATATGTGGGAAAACATTTAACAGTGAAACATTACTTCAAAATAGGATTTCAAATGTTTAAGAAATACTGAAATGAAGTATCAGTAACCTGGTATCAGCCGAATGGCTTTATTCCACATTTCGAATCAAATCCCACATCAAAAACTTAACTAATCATGTAAACTAATCTAACATATATCATACCTCATATTTAGGATCTAATTGACAATTAAAATCACTAATTAAAACTGAATTGAAAATAGGGAAACAATAATGCACTGATACACGCACAGTGCACACCCTGTGCACGTACGATACCGTGTCCGACACGACACGAGGGGTCGTGAAACTTGACACACGTGGTGTCAGTCAATGCCCCATCGTGTGTGTCAAGTTTCACGTGTCCTAGTGGCGTATCCTGCACACAAAAGACCCCGAATATCATGGCAAGCAACTTGCTCGTGCGCGCACGTGTACAACCGCACGTTCGTGTGTCCTCCGCGACCCGACACGACACCAAACATGACTCAGAACACTGTAAACACGTAAGCAAGGTCACAACCTAATTTTCTATTCAGATAATTTCCTAAAAACAAATCGAAATGCCCTTTGGGGCATTTCATCAAACACATATATACATGAACTGATACGCGTCCGATACGGACACGTATTGGAAACGAATCCTAGGGTTAGCTATACCTACAGCTAGGGTAGGCCTAGGGCTTCCTAGATATAAAATAAAAACAACATTCTATGGTGTAGATTTGAATTTACCTATAGGTTTACAATGGGTCAAAAAGCCCCAATATGAGTAGATCCTCAAGCTTCCAAAACTCTCCCAAATTGTTTCTCCCCGGAAATTTCTCAATACCAACAGCAAGTAGAGTAAATTTAGGACCTAATACAATTGGTTTGGGTGGAAAAGGAATTGAAATGGAATTTCTAGGAATTAATGAAGATGAAGACTTACCTCTTTCTAAAACTTGAGAAATTCCTAATGGAGGCTAGCCCTAACTTCTAGGAGGGATTAAATAGGTGGGGGAATCCCTATGTGGCCGGCCATGGCTGTGTTGGGCTAGGGTTCACTTGGTGTTGGGCTTTGGGCCTCTAAGGCTTAAGTCATAAATCATGACTTGTGAAACCACAAGCCATTAGCTAGCCTAATCAATTCCTAATCTCTCTAAATAAGTTCTAATGGGTTTGATATCACTAACTTAGGTCAAGCTAGGGTTCCATAACCTAACCAAATGGTCATGACTAGGATTAACTAATTGGTCAGTCCACCAAGGTCA
This sequence comes from Iris pallida, assembly GCA_029216955.1. Lineage (NCBI taxonomy): Eukaryota > Viridiplantae > Streptophyta > Magnoliopsida > Asparagales > Iridaceae > Iris > Iris pallida. The sequence continues at coordinate 1,653,682 of JANAVB010018198.1, forward strand.
ACACTAGTCAAAGTCAACCTATTCAACCATCATTCAAACCAACTCAAAATAAATCATAAATTCAAATAAATTATATTAAATTCAAATAACCTAAAAAATGACAAAATACCCTCTAGGCTAAAATGACAAATAAGTATCCCAATAACAGGGTTAGGCTCTAGGTCAACCAGTCTCCAAGGTTACACTATCAAAACACCAAAATCATAAGTCATGATTTAAAATAGTTTTAAAATGATTTAAAAATTACCAAAAATTATATCATGATTTAATTATCATTATTAAAAGACTAAAATTACAAAATTTTAAAATTACCCTCATTTGGAAAACTGGGTGTTACAGATTACAAGGGATGTAAGTACTCGTTCCTCCAGTAAAGATATAGTCTCCTGTGTTGCATCTATTTCACAGCTTGAACCCAAAACTATTGAAGCAGCATGTAGCGATACTTTTTGGTTAGATGTTATGCAAAAGGAATTGAACCAATTTGAATGGAATCAAGTTTAGGAACTTGTTTCCAAGCCCATTGAACATCCGATCATTGGCACCCGATGGGTATTCCGAAATAAACTAAATGAGAATGGTTTAGTGACTCGTAATAAGGCTAGACTCGTAGCTCAAGGATACAATCAAGAGGAAGGTATCGACTACGATGAAACCTACGCCCTAGTTGCAAAATTAGAATCCATTAACATATTATGTGCATTTGCATGTTGTCACGACCCGCACCCGCTTTTCGGATACGAGACGTGTCCAAGCCAGCCTACGCCGCAGAGTCGACGGTAGAACGCTGTCAAGCCCGCAAGAATAAATGCTCAAAAATAAACAATATTGCTCATTCATATTTTTAGATTTATTACAACATTTACAATATTTATAAATTAAAGAAAATACAAAGTTTTACAATTAATGAAGTTGGTACAATGCTATCTTCTATTTCTAGGTCGTCTTCAGCATACCCAAGTCTCCCAGTGCTAAGAATGATCGCGGCTAAACCTGAAAAATGTTGGTTATCCAGTCAGGATTGGAACAAGTACACAAACCGACGGTAATGCAAAACATAACAGAATTAACAAGACATGAAAATAGCATATGAGATATGAAAGCTGGTAAGAAACTGATGACATGGCACGGTGGAAAAGTAAAAAGGAAAAACTAATAAAAGACATCTATCTAGGTGGTGTGAAATATCCTTTTCGACATGTGGACGGCTAGGGGGTAAATCAGGCACACTGCACGTGTCGTGCGCAGCGGCTAGCATTCACGAGAGACACTGGGATAGTTCTGGGTAGTCCACATGTCTACTAAGATATTTCCCCTCCCGACTACTCCGTGTGACGAGCGTGTCAACAAGCAGCAAGATATATGTATAGACATGAAATGAGAAAACTACTATGAATCGAAAAGCAATCAGAAAGTGCACTTGCCTGAGGTCCTTTTCTGGTGAAACCAATAATTCTGTTGAGTCCCTGACAGTCCGCTTAGCCTAGGGTCGATATGCAGAAATTCAGATTTGCATGAATTAGGAATGTATGATTAGTCGTGGTCAAGATTGATCTAATCTAATAAAGACTTTATTTTCAAAATTAATATTTAATAAAATTCAAGGTAGTCACAAAACATCTTTCATAATTCTAATCATATACTTTAATAAAATATTTATTAAAACCAAAATAGCACTCAAAGTGTTTAATTTTTAGAACTTGTTTTCAATAGAAATTAATCATAAAGTTATTCGCAGAGTCTCAACGAAAACGACCTTCAAGCACAATAAAAGAATGAAGAAAAATTAATAATTAGGAAAATTCGGAAAGAGGGGTTACAAATCTACCCACCTTATAAATAATTTCGTCCTCGAAATTCAAATCCATAACTATTTCTTAAAATTCAAAGTCTAGTATTCCCTTAATCTCCTCAAATTTATTTTCTCAGAATAGTTGTATCCTCCTTCTTGTTATTTTGTAAAATCCGAAACTCCGAGGACTTCTACCCACCTTAGAGGCTAGGACATGGTGGCAAGGTTCCTGTCACAGGGCTGGCCGATGGTAGCTACACTTGCATATACGACTATCTTAGCCATGGGAATACTCTGTGTCTATCTATCAATTACGAGTTTTCGTCTTTCCAATCCGCGAAAGACAAAACAATAAAGAGTTCAAGAGGAATGTCACTGAACACAATTACATGATTCAAGGGCGAATGTTTAATTCAAGAGGAATTGTCAAAGCAGTCACGGATGCGATCCTACAGACAGTTACACCTCAATCTACGTAGGGTAATTAGATGAAGAGCGAACCAATTGTATCATGGTTGATCAGGCCATGATACAATGATTCTAATTAGACAATATGTTAGCGGGCGTCCCCAAATAAACATATGTCTTGAATCAAGCTCGATAAAAGAGTAAGCTTGCAAATACTAGGCTGTAATAGCAGCATTGGTCACGATAGTCAAAATATAAGTAGGCGAGATTTTTGGAAGGAGGGCACAAGTAATTCGAGTTTTATGAGAATCAAAATCTAACTCGAGATTTTGTACACGAATAACAAAATCAGAAATTTTAAACTAGTCTCTTACAGCAAAATAGAATTTAAAATAGGCAATTCTAATTTATGATATAAGATTTATATCTATACAGCAAAAGAAAGTTAAACAGTTCAACAAGATCAAAGCCTTAATTATAGATAAGCCTATCTTACCAAGTGAATAGCATATCTGCATGGGATCATATTGTCATATCAAAATATAGTGTACCTATAGGGATCTAGCAAGTTATCTAAATCGCATGGCCTATCTAATAACCTTAACTACCCAATGATCAAATTAATAAGGGACTCCTATTCCTAGTCATTCTCCTAAATTAATTCAGTCCTAATTGTGAATGAGCATTTTCCTGTCGCAGGCTCGCAGTAGTATGACTAATATGGTACTACCACGAGTTCGCATAATTTACGAAAACTGACCTGCATGGGCCACCACAAAAACTTGTCACGACCCGCACCCGCTTTTCGGATACGAGACGTGTCCAAGCCAGCCTACGCCGCAGAGTCGGCGGTAGAACGTTGTCAAGCCCGCAAGAATAAATGCTCAAAAATAAACAATATTGCTCATTCACATTTCTAGATTTATTACAACATTTATAATATTTATAAATTAAAGAAAATACAAAGTTTTACAATTAATGAAGTTGGTACAATGTTATCTTCTATTTCTAGGTCGTCTTCAGCATACCCAAGTCTCCCAGTGCTAAGAATGATCGCGGCTAAACCTGAAAAATGTTGGTTATCCAGTCAGGATTGGAACAAGTACACAAACCGACGGCAATGCAAAACATAACAGAATTAACAAGACATGAAAATAGTATATGAGATATGAAAGCTGGTAAGAAACTGATGACATGGCACGGTGGAAAAGTAAAAAGGAAAAACTAATAAAAGACATCTATCTAGGTGGTGTGAAATATCCTTTTCGACATGTGGACGGCTAGGGGGTAAATCAGGCACACTGCACGTGTCGTGCGCAGCGGCTAGCATTCACGAGAGACACTGGGATAGTTCTGGGTAGTCCACATGTCTACTAAGATATTTCCCCTCCCGACTACTCCGTGTGACGAGCGTGTCAACAAGCAGCAAGATATATGTATAGACATGAAATGAGAAAACTACTATGAATCGGAAAGCAATCAGAAAGTGCACTTGCCTGAGGTCCTTTTCTGGTGAAACCAATAATTCTGTTGAGTCCCTGACAGTCCGCTTAGCCTAGGGTCGATATGCAGAAATTCAGATTTGCATGAATTAGGAATGTATGATTAGTCATGGTCAAGATTGATCTAATCTAATAAAGACTTTATTTTCAAAATTAATATTTAATAAAATTCAAGGTAGTCACAAAACATCTTTCATAATTCTAATCATATACTTTAATAAAATATTTATTAAAACCAAAATAGCACTCAAAGTGTTTAATTTTTAGAACTTGTTTTCAATAGAAATTAATCATAAAGTTATTCACAGAGTCTCGACGAAAACGACCTTCAAGCACAATAAAAGAATGAAGAAAAATTAATAATTAGGAAAATTCGGAAAGAGGGGTTACACATGTTTTTATAACTTTAAATCATTTCAAATGGATGTCAAGTGTACATTTTTGAACGATTTTATAAAAGAAGAAGTTTATGTAGCTCAACCTCCAGGTTCTACTGATTCAAAAACCCTGATTATGTTTTCAAGTTGAAGAAAGCCTTATACGGTTTGAAATAAGCCCCTCGTGCTTGGTATGATCGTCTGTAATGCTCGTATTTCGGAATATGTATTTTGATTAGGCTTATATATATTTTGGACCTGTATTTTATTTTCTCAGATTCTGGCCTGTAATTGTGTTTTGGTTTAACTTGCGGATTTTGGTTTTCTCGTAAAATAGGTTTTGGACCTGGCTTGGTTTTATTTTATAGAGAAGGAATTGGTTTGGTTTGGTTTTGTTTAGTATGCATTGGACCACACTTAGCTAACCTCCACCCTCAACACAACATACCCTCCCTCATTAAAATCCCATCTAACTTTCTCTCTCCTCATAACTTCCATTAATTTTCTTCATCTTTTTCTTCCTTCCACCACACAACACCCAACACCATAGGCAAGTGCAACTTGCCACCACATAAGGACCCAATTTTATTTGTCCATTAGCTAGATTAGGCCATGGTGAACAACATTAGAACTTAGCATTTTGTGATTTGGAGCTTCTATTTTTCTAGATCTAAGTTTTAACCATTTTCGGTTTTTCTTGGTTTTGATCTATTAAACTTAGATTTTTCCTTGTTTTGAGGCTTCCATGTGAAAGAGAATCCAATTTTACACAAGTTAGAACATTGAAAATCCAAATTTGGTTTTGTTTTGGCCAAGATATGAAGAATTGAAATTTGGAGTTCTTGGGGTTCTTCTCTCGGCCTGTGGCGAAGATGACTCTCGGCCAGCGCTCTTTAGAGCATGGCTGAATTGCGCAACTCCTCGGCCAGCGCCTTGCGCTGGGCTGACTTGCGCTGGCGCTCTTTAGCTCCAGCGCCTTCCTTCCATTGGTACGCTTGACTACTGCGCAGCTCGCTCCCCAGCGCGCTTGACCTCAGCACAACCCGTCCCTAGTGCAGTCCGCTCCCGGTGCAACTCAACCCTGCACAGTTTGACCCAGCACCACCCGCCCTCAGCACAACCCAATCCTACGCAGCTCATATCCTGCGCAGCTCGCTCTCAGCGTAGCCGACCCCTGCGCAGTTCTTTCTCCTGCGCAGTCCATTTTCTCCAGTACAATCTGACCCCCTGCGCAACCCACTTGCCCATGATAGTTTTGTTTTATTTCTTGGACTTGGCTTCTCTTTTGTGGATTGGAGTTTTGAGATCTTGTTTCATACAACACGACTGTCTTGACCCAATACGACCTGGCACGGTTTTCAGGTGTTTTGCTTATGACTAGTACGGTTTTCATGAATTTTGTGATTTATGATTCTAGTATTTCTGATCTTCTTGATAGTGGCCCGTGGCGGCACACTTCTGACTTGTAACTTGTAACTTGACTTGACTTGATGCTGTTGCGATGGCTAACTTGACTCGTTTAATCAACTCTGACGCCGTGGGTGTTTATTCATGCTGCCTTATGTAATCCACTTGTCTTGTCTCGCATCATATCTAGGACGTGACTCCCTGGTTACCACGGTCGGGGATTCATACTGAATATGGGTTAGACTAATGACTAGATCAAACTATAGTTCATAGAGAATTTCCAGTCACAGGCGATCTCGTTATCTGGGCGCTTTAAACGAACTTGTAGCCTGCCGACGAGTAGGGCACATTTCCAGCACACTGTCATGTGTTGCACCTTCTAAGTCACCTAAGGGTATATCGTCTCCTGGACGATGTACCCAACCATACTCTCAACCCGCGGAAGGATAACTGGATAGTCTGCAGGGCTTGGGACTGGGAATTTCTCAATTGCATCTTGTTAGTAATTAGGCTTGTGATAACCCTAGTTAGTTAATTAGTAAGTCGTAGTATTTGTTTGGCCGCTTGTGAATGGATGGTGTCCAGCCCTGTCTAAGTCTCGTCTAGTCCCTGTACCTGGTACCCCTGAACATGATTGCTTTACTTATCTTTAACAATAAATGGGTAGAGACATAGTGCTATTCAGGCGAAGGGTTACAATCCCGGTCCTTGTTTTGTTTACGGGTTGTAACCTGCCTCCCGGAATGGTTTTACGTCCATAGTCGTTTATTATCCTGTTACACTCTTGATTACTCGTACTTTTCTTCTATTTTCTTATGATCTGATATGCTGGCTATTGTTTTTATTTCGTGGCCTCCCTTGTTGCACTTGCTCTTTCTGGGTTTTGACCCAGCTGGTTTTGTGTGGCCAGATTTTGGAGTAGCACCCGAGGATCTACCGAACTTCCATCCCAATGGTGGCGACTAGAAGGAACCCGGGCTACGAGTGGGTTTTCTATTTTATTTCACTCACTTCATTGTAAAAATTATTCTTTTGAGGCGTTTAGCCGACGAGCACCTGTTAGCTCGATGCATATTTACTTACTGTCTGCCTACGGGCTGTAAACATGATTAACAAATCCTAGGGTTGATCATGTATGACTTAACTCTTGCTAGTCCTCGCATTTTGTATGACTAGCTTCATGATTAGCTGAATATGTAATATTTGGGATGCCTTTTATTGTGTATTTGGTGGTTTAGCATCTTGTAATTATATTACTTGCTTGAGATTGAGACAATAGGCTTGACCTTAAGAGACCGTTGGCTTGTAGTAAACCCTTATATCTAGACAGCCGTGACCATATAGCGAGGTGGATTCCATTTCAATATACGTAGCTGGCTATGTTCGCCCCTGCTCTCCAGTATTCTGGTTCTGGGGCGTCACATGGTTTAAGTGGTGGCCCATGCAGGACTTGGCATTCAAGAATGTGAGGATTTACTAAATAGATGTCTCAATCAGTACTCGTCCTTGATCTCCGTTCATATCCTCTGAATCTCTGGATTCTTGCCCTGATCATGTGCTTGAATCGTTGATCTGTCCTGGTCCTACCTTATTGTTTCCTGTGTCGTCTTCTTCAGCGGCACTGTACCTGACCCCGCTGATCAGCAAGGTGGAGCACTTCCCGTGGATCAGCAGCAACCCAGAGATCAAGCCCAGCATTCCGGAGTAGCCTCCAGAGTTGTACCAACAGGAGGAAAGCCACCAGTCCGGCCCGTCCAGCCTGCCAAGCCTGATGATGGCACCTTGGTAGGTCTCATCAGGACCTTGATAGCTTCCCAGGATCGTAGAGGAGACGCCTTACACTAGGTAGTGGCAGATGCCTTTACCAGAGGCGGTCATCCAGGGAACAGCACGGCCAACAGCTTCAAGCGCTTGAACCCTCTATTTTTCGATGGCAGCGAAGATGCAATTGCCGCGGACGCTTGGCTTCAGGATACCGAGGTAGTTCTGGAAGCAGCTGGGACACCTGAGAATGAGAAGGTGGCGGTGGTATGCCTACAGTTGCTAGACTTAGCTCACAGTTGGTAGGCGGCACAGGCCGTGGGATTAGCGACGCCGATTACTTGGGCGGTGTTTAGAGAAAGATTCCAGATGAAGTATTTTGATACTGTAGCTCGGTACGTCCTACAGACGAGATTTATCAACTTGAAGCAAGGAGGCAGAACGGTCGACGGTTATGCATCTGAGTTTTCTAGACTCAGTAGGTTTGCCCCCACCTTGGTGGCGACCGAGTTTGATAGGGCCTATCGGTTCCAGCAGGGACTGTATTTGGAGATCTTGTTGGCAGTCGAGCAGTTCGAGCACCAGACGTTCGATGCAGTATTAAGGGTAGCTAGGAGGCACGATTACACCTCCCAGAGGATCGTGGATAGGACCGGAGGTAGGAAGCGGCCCCACAATCAGATGTACCAGTCATCAACTACAGCCCTGGCAGCAAGAGGTTTGACCATTGGAACTCCGAGGCGGGCGGCCTCAGTAACGTCGGTTCAGCATTCAATCCCGACGTACCCGCAGCAGCAGCAGCAGAAGCAGAAGCAGAAGCAGACTTTCGCGATGGGATGTTCTCATTGCGGGAAGCCAGGGTATGTGGTGGCAGATTGTCGCAGGACGTAGGGATTATGCCTGGCTTGTGGAGCGGCAGATCACAAAATAGGAGCCTGCCCGAATAGGGGTAGTTCATCCTCTTCCAACCTAACCAGTCCATCGGTTAGGGGACCAGCACCTATGCAGCAGCAGCAGTACCCGAGGCCATTGTTGCCTCAGGCCCAAGCATTTTATCAGCAGAACTAATAGCAGTACACCCAAGCTCAAGTGCAGAGCAGGCAGAGAGGTTTCCAGCAGAGGGGACCTGCAGCCAGAGGACAAGGTCAGGCAATAATAATGGCTATGGAAGAAGAGGTTGCACCAGGTGAGGTAGTGGCAGGTACTATTCTCGTCAACTCCTCTCCAATATCGGTATTATTTGATTCTGGTGCATCGCATTCATTCATGTCTGTACGATTCGCGACACGGATAGGATTGGAGCCCGAGTCATTATTGGTGAGGCTCAATATACATACTGGTAATAATCTTGTGGGAGTAGATCGAGTGTTTTCCTCGTATCGGATCGTAGTTAGCGGTAGAGAGTTCCCCGCTAGATTTATAGAGTTCCCTATGGTAGACTATGATGTAGTCTTAGGCATGGATTGGTTGATGAACCAGTATGCTAGGATAGACTGCCACATTGGCAGGGTTATCTTTAGTATTCCAGGCGAGCCAGAGTTTTTATTTTCCAAAGGCGCAGTAGAACCATCTTTTCCAGTATTGCGGATGGCAGTAGCAGTAGTACAATTATCCCGAATAGTTGAAGAGTTTCTAGATGTCTTCCCAGAGGAACTTCCAGGGATGCCGCCAGAGCGGGAGATTGAGTTCACTATAGACTTGATCCCCGGGACAGTACCAGTATCAGAGCGAGTCTACAGGATGGCGCCTTCAGAGTTGGAGATTTTGTACAAGATGATTGAAGAACTGAGGACCAAGGGATTTATTCGTACAAGTGGATCGCCTTGGGGAGCCCCGATGCTTCTTGTGAAGAAGAAGGATGGTACGTCCAGGTTATGTATAGATTATCGTACCTTGAACTCAGTGACAATCAAGAACAGATACCCTCTCCCGAGGATAGATGACTTGTTTGATAAACTCAAAGGGGCTTCAGTGTTCTCGAAGATAGACTTGTGGTCAGGATACCACCAGATCAGAGTCAGAGAGCAGGACATCCCGAAGACAGCGTTTAGATTGAGGTATGGGCATTGGAAGTTCCTTGTTATGCCCTTTGGAGCGACCAATGTGCCGGCCGTATTCATGGACCTCATGAATCGCATTTTCATGCCTTACTTGGATCAGTTCGTGATTGTGTTCCTAGATGATATCCTGGTCTACAGCAAGAGTGAAGCAGAGCATGAGCAGCATATCAGAATCGTCCTTCAGACGCTTAGAGAGCACCAATTGTACGCCAAGTTTAGTAAATTCGAGTTATGGCTCGATCGCATTTCGTACTTGGGTCACATCATTACCCGAGGAGGAGTGGAAGTAGATCCCCAGAAGATTGTGGCTATCGAGACATGGCCAGTACCTAGCTCAGTGGCAGAGGTTCGCAACTTTCTTGGATTAGACGGCTACTACCGGCGATTCGTTTCAGATTTTATGAGGATTTCGGCGCCAATGATCGAGTTGACCCGCAAGGATGTGCAGTTTGCTTGGACAGCAGAGTGTCAGGAATCATTTGAGAAGTTAAAGTGAGGTTTGATAACGGCTCCCATTCTCACACTTCCAGATGGGACCGAAGGATTCACAGTTTATTGCGACGCTTCAGGCAGAGGATTGGGGTGTGTCTTAATGCAGCATGGGAAGGTAATATCTTATGCATCATGTCAACTTCGTGATCATGAGAAGAATTACTCGACCCACGACTTGGAACTGGCAGCAGTAGTGTTTGCACTTAAGCTTTGGCGGCACTACTTGTACAGAGACAGAGTAAAGATATTTACTAATCACAAGAGCCTGAAGTATGTTTTCACCCAGAAGGACCTTAACATGCGGCAGAGAATATGGCTTGAGCTACTAGTGGACTACGATGTGGATTTGCAGTATCACCCAGGGAAGGACAACGTTGTAGCAGATGCATTGAGCAGGAGAGCCGGAGTTTACTTCCTGACGGTGCAACCAGAGTTATTGGCGGATCTTCAGAATATGGGAGTTGAAGTGGTTCTTCCTACCAACGTGGCGTTGATGGCCAATCTACATGTTCAATCTAGCATAGTTGAGAGGATCCGGATGGCGCAGTCTACAGATTCCAAGATTTAGCGACTCAGAGCAGAGTGTGAGACAGGGAGAAGGCCAGAGTTATGTATCCATAAAGATGGTACACTTTGACACGGCACTCGTCTTTGTGTACCCAGTGAAGATATCAGACAGGAGGTCATGGCAGAAGCTCACAGTTCACAGTATTCTATTTATCCCGGTGGCACGAAGATGTACCGAGATATTCGTCAACACTTCTGGTGGAATGGCATGAAGAGGAAGATAGCCCGGTTTGTCTCTCGGTGTTTGGTTTGCCAGCAGGTTAAAGCTGAACATCAGAGGCCCGCTAGACTTCTTCAACCCTTACCGATTCCAGAATAGAAGTGGGAGCATGTGACCACGGATTTTGTGACTGGATTGCCTAGATCCCCAGCTGGTAGAGATGCTATTTGGGTTATAGTTGACAGGCTTACAAAAGTGGCCCACTTTCTTCCACTCAGAGTTGGTCAGTCTACGGCCCAGTTGGCAGAGATGTACCTCAGGCAGATTGTCAGGCTTCACGGTGTGCCCGTTAGTATCACCTCGGACAGGGATTCAAGATTCATATCACACTTTTGATGCAGCTTACAAGAGAGTTTGGGAACTCACCTTCAGTTTAGCTCAGCTTATCACCCGCAGACAGATGGTCAGTCGGATCGTACGATCCAGACTCTTGAAGATATGTTGAGATCTTGTACCCTTGACTTCGGTGGTTCATGGGAGGATCACCTGCACCTGGTGGAATTATCGTACAATAATAGTTTCCAGGCCAGTATTCAGATGGCCCCGTTCAAGGTACTGTATGGCAGGAAGTGCAGATCCCCGCTAGCATAGGACGACATCGGAGAGAGGCAGATGCTCGGTCCAGAAATAATTGCCCAGACAGTTGAAGTGGTCAGAGGGATCAGAGATCGTCTTCGAGTGGCCCAAGATTGCCAGCGGTATTGGGCCGATGCCCATCGGCATCCCTTAGAGTTTGCTATCGACGACCATGTATTCCTTAGGATCTCGCCTAACTGCGGCGTCATTCGCTTTGGCATACGGGAAAAGCTTAGTCCTAGGTATATAGGGCCGTTCGATATCCTGGAGCGAGTAGGAGATATATCCTATCGTCTTGCTCTTTCGCCGTCGCTAAGTGAGGTGCATGTTGTATTCCATGTGTCCCAATTACGACGGTACATCCCGGACCCGAGCCATATCCTGGACCATTCGGAATTGGTTGTTGGTACCAACCTTTCGTATGAGGAGAGGCCCGTGTCTATATTGGACCGGAGAGAAAAGATACTCAAGAACAAGACTATTAGCTTAGTCCGTGTTGCTTGGGGTCATCACTCTCTAGGTGAGTCAACGTGGAAGCGTGAGGACGATATCCGATCGCGATATCCTGACTTGTTTGACTCATAAGGTATAATGTCTTCCTTATGCCTTATGCTTTCCATCCCTTGCTTGCATGTATGATTGTTTGATTGTTTGATTGTTTGCTTAGTGTAGCTTAATTGTGGATAGTATAGCTGGCTCTTACATCTCTAAGCATCTTGATTTAAATTCCGAAGACAGAATTCTTTTAAGGTAGAGTTGTAATGCTCGTATTTCGGAATACGCATTTTGATTAGGCTTATATGTATTTCGGACCTGTATTTTATTTTCTCGAATTCTGGCCTGTAATTGTGTTTTGGTTTAACTTGCGAATTTTGGTTTTCTCGAAAAATAGGTTTTGGACCTGGCTTGGTTTTATTTTGTGGTGAAGGAATTGGTTTGGTTTGGTTTAGTATGTATTGGACCACACTTAGCTAATCTCCACCCTCAACACAACATACCCTCCCTCATTAAAATCCTACCTAACTTTCTCTCTCCTCATAACTTCCATTAATTTTCTTCATCTTCTTATTCCTTCCTCCACACAACACCCAACACCATAGGCAAGTGCACCTTGCCACCACATAAGGACCCAATTTTTTTGTCCATTAGCTAGATTAGGCCATGGTGAACAACATTAGAACTTGGCATTTTTTGATTTGGAGCTTCCATTTTTCTAGATCTAAGTTTTAACCATTTTTGGTTTTTCTTGGTTTTGATCTATTAAACTTAGATTTTTTTCCTTGTTTTGAGGCTTCCATGTGAAAGAGAATCCAATTTTACACAAGTTAAAACTTTGAAAATCCAAATTTGGTTTTGTTTTGGCTAAGATATGAAGAATTGAAATTTGGAGTTCTTAGGGTTCTTCTCTCGGCCTGTGGAGAACATGACTCTCGGCCAGCGCACTTTAGCGCATGGCCGAACTGCGCAACTCCTCGGCCAGCGCCTTGCACTGGGCTGACTTGCGCTGGCGCTCTTTAGCTCCAGCGCCTTCCTTCCATTGGCGCGCTTGACTGCTGCGCAGCTCGCTCCCCAGCGCGCTTGACCTCAGCGCAACCCGTCCCTAGCGCAGTCCACTCCCGGCGCAACTCAACCCAGCACAGTTTGACCCAGCGCAACCCGCCCTCAGCGCAACCCAATCCTGCGTAGCTCAAATCCTGTACAGCTTGCTCTCAGCGCAGCCGACCCCTGCGCAGTTCTTTTCCCTGCGCAGTCCATTTCCTCCAGCGCAATCTGACCCCCTGCGCAACCCACTTGCCCACGATAGTTTGGTTTTATTTCTTGCACTTGGCTTCTCCCTTTGTGGATTGGAGTTTTGAGATCTTGTTTCACACAACACGAATGTCTTAACCCAACACGACCTGGCACGGTTTTCAGGTGTTTTGCTTATGACTAGTACGGTTTTCATGAATTTTGTGATATATGATTCTTGTGTTTCTGATCTTCTTGATAGTGGCCCATGGCGGCGCACTCCTGACTTGTAACTTATAACTTGACTTGATGCTGTTGCGATGGCTAACTTGACTCGTATAATCAACTCCGACGCCGCGGGTGTTCATTCTTGCTGCCTTGTGCAATCCACTTGTCTTGTCTCGCATCATGTCTAGGACGTGACTCCCTGGTTACCACGGTCAGGGATTCACACTGAATATGGGTTAGGCTAATGACTAGATCAAACTATAATTCATGGAGAATTTCCAGTCACAGGCGATCTCGTTATCTGGGCGCTTTAAACGGATTTGTAGCCTGCCGGCGAGTAGGGCACATTTCCATCACACTGTCATGTGTTGCACCCTCTAAGTCACCTAATGGTATATCGTCTCCTGGGCGATGTACCCAACCATACTCTCCACCCGCGGAAGGATAACTGGATATTCTGCATGGCTTGGGACTGGGAATTTCTCAATTGCATCTTGTTAGTAATTAGGCTTGTGATAACCCTACTTAGTTAAGTAGTAAGCCGTAGTATTTGTTTGGCCGCTTGTGAATGGATGGTGTCCAGCCCTGTCTAAGTCTCGTCCAGTCCCTGTACCTAGTACCCCTGAACATAATTGCTTTACTTATCTTTAACAATAAATGAGTAGAGACATAGTGCTATTCAGGCGAAGGGTTACAACCCCGGTCCTTGTTTTGTTTACGGGTTGTAACCTGCCTCCCGGAATGGTTCCACGTCCATAGTCGTTTATTATCCTGTTACACTCTTGATTACTCGTACTTTTCTTCCATTTTCTTATGATCTGATATGCTGGCTATTGTTCTTATTTCGTGGCCTCCCTTGTTGCACTTGCTCTTTCTGGGTTTTGACCCAGCTGGTTTTGTGTGGCCAGATTTCGGAGCAGCACCCGAGGATCTACCGAACTTCCAGCCCAATGGTGGCGACAAGAAGGAACCCGGGCTACGAGTTGGTTTTCCATTTTATTTCACTCACTTCATTGTAAAAATTATTCTTTTGAGGCGTTTAGCCGACGAATACCTGTTAGCTCGATGTATATTTACTTACTGTCTGCCTACGGGCTGTAAATATGATTAACAAATCCTAGGGTTGATCATGTATGACTTAACTCTTGCTAGTCCTCGCATTTTGTATGACTAGTTTCATGATCAGCTGAATATATAATATTTGGGACGCCTTTTATTGTATATTTGGTGGTCTAACATCTTGTAATTATATTACTTGCTTGAGATTGAGACAATAGGCTTGACCTTAAGAGACCGTTGGCTTTTAGTAAACCCTCATATCTAGACAGCCGTGACCGTATAGCGAGGTGGATTCCATTTCAATATACGTAGCTGGCTATGTTCGCCCCCGCTCTCCAGTATTCTGGTTCTGGGGCGTCACATCGTCTAAGCTCTTTTCTACTTGACAACGATTTTACAAAAGGCAAGGTTGATACTACACTTTTTATAAAGTCTTTTAATGGAAATCTTCTTTTAGTTTAAATTTCTGTAGATGATATTATCTTTGGATCTACTGATGAATCTCTTTGTCAAGAATTTTCAAAGTGTATACAGAATGAGTTTGAGCATCATAGGAGAATTGAAATTCTTCCTCGGATTACAAATCAAACAAACCAACAACGAGACGTTCATTAATCAAGCCAAGTACACAAAAGATTTATTGAAGATGTTTGATCTAGAAACAGTCAAACCACTTGGTACTTCGATGGCAACTTCAACCAAGTTTGATATTGATGAATAAGGCAAACTGGTTGATATACGTAAGTATCGAGGTATGATTGGTAGCTTGCTTTATTTAACTGCTAGTCATCCAGATATAATGTTTAGCGTTTGCTTGTGTGCAAGTTTTCAAGCTAACCCTAAGGAATCATATTTATGTGCAGTTAAGCGTATCTTCCGATACCTTAAAGTTACTTCTTTTGAGGCTTATAGTATCCCAAAACTACTTACTTTGACCTAATCGGTTACTCGGATGCTGATTTAGCTCAATGCAAAGTGGATAAAAAAGTACCAGTAGCACATGTCAACTCCTAGGCAAGACTCTAGTCTCTTAGTTTAGCAAGAAAAAAATTATCGCATTATCAACAACTTAGGGTAAGTATATCGCCGCAGGACGTTGTTGTGCACAAATTTTATTGATGAAGCAAACCCTAGAAGACTTTGGTTTACTTTACACACACATACCCATTTTTTGTGACAACACTAGTTCTATTAATTTGACTAACAATCTTATATGTTACTCTCGCACTAAGCATATTGAGATTCGACATCATTTTCTTAAAGATCATCAACAAATGGAGATATAAACCTTGTATATGTAGACACTGAGAATCAACTAGCTGATATCTTTACAAAACCATTAGCGGAAGATCCTTTCAATTATTTACGTCGAGAATTAAAAATTTTAGATATCAATAATATCAATTAATTTTGTTTTGTCGATTATTCTTCACTACTCAAAAACTATTTTTGAGACAAGCCTACAAAGGGTTTGTCTGTCACCACGACTACTGTCGAAGGAAGCGGTATTTAATTGTTTTCCGGTGAACTCCCGTTAGCTGGGACAGTACCCCTATAGCTAATCTGAAACAGTCACTATGTTATAAAATTTAATTTATAAAATAATATTAATTATATTAATTGAAATTTCAAATAATTAAACTTGGAATTAAATAATTGAAAAGAGTTGATGAAAAGAAAGTGGCATGCAAATTTTTGTTTGAAAAATTACCTCACCAGAACCCCTGGCGAACTCGGCCCGAATTCGGCCAGAGTTCGGTTGGTGGCATATGTTTTAAGTCAGAACCGAGGGCCCCCTTCTTCTCATCTTCTCCAAAACTCCTCAAACACAGACAGCCGCCCGAGCCCCCTTTAAACCCTAGAACTTCTTCAAGTCCATTCTTCCAATCTACTTGGAAATTTCTATCCAAACTTTGGATTCATGTGAAGATTCTCATCCTCTACCACATACTCCAATCTTAGAAGGTATAACCATCTCCTTTCCTCTCTTTCAAGTTCTTAAGATTTTATCTTTTTGGACACAATGCCTTTGCGTTTCAATCCGTCCAAGAGAAAGAAGACCACGGGTATTGAAGAAGCTTCGTCTTCAAATCAACTTATCTCCTCATTTTCTAGCATTTTGATATTTACTTTGTTAGTCCAATGATTATATCATGTTTTTGAATATGCTAATCAATTAAGTTTACCATAATGACATCACTAATATTCATGTAATATCATGTTGCTACTTAAACTTAGCATTGTCCGACATATTCTATATCATATTGCTATGCTTGTATCATATTATTTTATTCGTCTAACATATTCTTATAGACATGCAGTAAGCATGATCAAGCTTTGTCAAACCAGGACATATGCAATGGAGAATTATTAATGGGCCAAAGACGACGTTATACAAGGAGATTTCTCTGAACCGTCCAACGACCTATCCAAGGTCTCGCATCGGAGATTTCGCTGCCTGGTCAGCGGACAGGGGTCGAGAGGGTAGCGCCCCCCGTGGGGGTTCGAGGGCGAAGCTACCGAAAGGTATTCAGATTTCCAGATCTGTTTATCTTTGGACGACTGCCGTCAAGGAAAAAGGCGTCTTCATGTTTGCTCAAATATCAGAAGAAAGGCGTCATCAAAGGGCTATTGGTTTTCCTATTTGATCAATGTATTTTTTATATTTATTAAGCCTAGAAATACGACATAAACTACATCGTACTGGCAAATAGGCTACCCAAGAAATGTTTTCAAAATACCCTTTCATTTTGAAAACAAGCCCACATACAAAAGCCCAAACTACTTCCTAACTGCTTGATCTTTTCAAAAAGCCCAAAACCAATTTACAAAAAACCCTGACAGAACTCTAACAGAATTTGGCCCAACTTCTGCCTGAATTCGGCCAGAGTTCGGTTAGTGCCCGTTGGATTTTGGACTTGGTCTTTCCGCAGTTACGGATCTTGTCGAGATTTTCTCATAGAGTTCTGTCCGAAATCTTCCTAAATTCTGACAGAGTTCTGCCTTTGGAAAAACTATAAATAGAGAAGGATTTCGATCATTTCAATACACTAATTCACTTTCATATCTCTTCTCTATAAGCCTACTACTTCTTCTAAAGTGTTCTGAGCTATTTATTTTCAAATCCCAAGCCAGTTACAATCCTCTAGTCGATTTGCAAGTGTGATACCGTTTAGAAGTTTCAGAGTGATTGTAATCAGAAGCTTGATTAAAGAAAGACACTTCACAACTTAAGTTGGTCGAGAACTTCGGATCAAAGCTCGCGTTGTAGAAGTTACAAGAACTTTGGATGAAAACTTGTGGTGATTTTCCATAGTGGATTCAACTGGAAGCTAGAGTTCTTCCGACTGGAGTAGTCCTCACAAGAGGGAAACTAGTATACATCGTCGTGTTTGCGTTTGCTTTCTAATCTCTACTATTTATTTACTTATCTGTGATATATATTCTGTGATCTTGTTGCTAACATTTTTAATTAGCTAAATTCTGATGCCTACTCTATTCACCCTCCTTAGAGTATTGTGCTTTATAATTCGTTCCTGCAGACTTATCCACTTGTGCTCTTGAGTTTGAGCCTAAGTATCTTCAGCTGTCATGTCGCAGCGCAGCCATCCCTCCTGTTCCTCCTACTGCTGCTGCTCTACCTCCTCAGGAATACCCTATGTCTTTTGAGGGTGTCCATCAGCATCTCTCGAATTTGCGAGCATTTATCACTGACATATCTAGGAAACGTGAGTTTCGTGATGCCAGTCGATTTCAGGCTCTCGCCAATTCTTTTACCGACCTCTGATTCGTTTAGACTGGACATTCTGCCAGTTCTCTTTCCAGAGATCCAGTTGTTTTAAGATACCGCTATGAGGATGAGGCGGTATATTCTTTCTTTCAGCCCGGTAACGCATATGATTGGTATCGCGGTTCTGGTGCTACTCCATACCCTTCTGGAGCTGGCACTTCTGGAGTTGGTCCATCCGGACATGGTGGCACTACCGGTGCAGCTGATGATGATGACTCGGAGGATATGTGATCTAGACGTGATGTATTTTGTCTAGATGTCATGCAATGAGACTTTTATTTTTGTCTATGTTTACTTGGAAATGCTCCGACATTCCAAGATATCATTTAGTACTTTATCTTTTTATTTGCACTAAAACTATATTTGCTGAGTTGATGTACTGAACATCTTTATGCTTTTCTTAGCATATTTCTATTTTCAGCCTAGCATTATTTCTCATTTCATGTTATAGCATTATATTCTTTTTATGCTTCAACATATAAACTGTCTGTGAAATACATGTTTATCCCTATTTTTTTTGTATTTCTTCAATGTTTGTTTCTTATGCATGAATTACGGAGGAGCTTCTCTACTTACAATTATTTTGCTAAGTGTCAATAGGGGAGAAATAGGATCTAGCATCTTTTACAGGATACAAGAATTTTTTTAGGACACAGCACAATATTTTGATTTTTTTTAAATCTCAAACGATCGAGAAGTTATATCGGTCAAGGTTTGTCAATTATCAAAATAGGAAAGATTGTTGGCCCATTGGTCATGGTCGAACCAGATTTTAATAATTGATCAAACTCTGTCTCAATATAAGGGCTACTTGGACTATTTGGACAACTTGGATAACGGCTAAGTAACTGCTACCTATCTGTTCAAAACCGAAGCCGATTTTGTCGTATGAGTCTGTATGAAATATAATTTTCATATTTATTGAGTCTAAAAATACTTTGTACACCGAATCGTACTGCAAATAGGCTACCCTAAAAATATTTTCAAAAATATCCTATATTTTAAAAAATAGCACATTTTACAAAAGCTCCTAACTACTTAAACTTTTCAAAAAGCCAAAACCAAAATCTGCTTTTTAAGTTGACCAATCATTCAAAATAAGAATTCGGCAGAATTCGACCAGAATTTGCCTAGTGTACGTTGGATTTTGGACTTGGTCTTTCTGCAGTTACGGATGCAATGGCTATTTGTCGAGATTCTCTCATAGAGTTTTTCCCGAATTCTATCAGAGTTCTGACTTTGGAAAACCTATAAATAAAGAAGGATTTCAATCATTTCAACTCACTCATTCACTTTCTCATCTCTTCTTTCTAAGCTTAAACATCTTCCAAAGTACTCTGAAACTTTTATTTTCAAATTCCAATTCAGTTACAATCCTCTTGTTGATTTGATAGTGCGGTACGGTCTAGAAGATTCAGAGTGATTGTAATCAGAGGCTTGATTGAAGAAAGACACTTCACAATTAAAGTTGGTCGAGTACTTCGTATCAAATCTCGTGTTGTAGAAGTTGTAAGGACTTTGTATGAAAACTTGTAGTACTTTTCAATAGTGGATTCAACTGGAAGCTAGAGTTCTTCCAACTGGAATAGCCCTTATAAGAGGGAAACCAGTATACGTCACCGACTTTCCGTTTGCTTTCTGATCTCTGCCTTTACATTTATTTACTTGTGATATATACATTCTCTGTGATCTTGTTGCTAACTTTTTACTTAGCTAAATTTTGCTGCCTACTCTATTCACCCCCCTCTAGGGTATTGCGTTTTACGATTCATTCTTATATATGCACACAAAAATAGCTTATGACCTAGAAAAATCAAGACACGTCAGTGAGGTTGGTATCAGTTGGCCTTGTGTGCAATACAAAAGTCGATCACACGAACCGACTTTGTCGTTGTGCTAGCTAGTGACATAATGCTCATTGATCATGGGGAGATTGGCATGATCACGAGGAGTTTTGGCCGACCAAAAACGACCGTATCTTTGCATTGTGTCTGTGGTATCTCCAGCAGCCTAGTCGACTTATAAAGGCCATATCTTTATGCCAAGACCTTTGTTTCTTGATCCGATTTCAGTGTCTTTTTCTCTTTGTCGTATCTTTGATCTATGTGGTTAGATCACCCAAATTCTAATTATGCATTGTGTGTAACCTCAAATTTCACATGCTATCTATATTTGATGATATTGACTTCCTGGAGTATCCAACCATTGGATCTTCGATTTGTTGATTCCACTGCGATCGAACAACTTTTTCCTCCTAGGATACCAAGTTTCGTAGCATAACATTATCGTTTGGTAAATCAAATCAACCCACCTTCATATTCGTAATTAATTCATATTATGTTCATATTTTGAAATCTGTATGACAAATCGTGATCCGTCTACTTCAGTAATCTCGTATCACCAAAATTGCAAGGTAACCATATAGATCACCCAAATAAGATAGTTAACCTTGCGGTTGACCATCTTGTTCCGATTTGTATGTTGTAGGCTTCGTTGTACGAATTATGAGATAAAAACATGGTATATTGAAGCAAAAACTTGTAAATCATAATATAGATGAATAAATTATGTTTATAGAGATTAGGGTGACTTAGTTCTAGATGGTATGACTAATAAAACAATTTAGTTGACATAGGTGATAGACGACTTAGACCGATCCACTTTCCTAAGTTAGGAGCAGTTGTTTGTATTTGTATTTATATATAATATATGGTTAGTTGTTATTTAGGATTGGTAGATATTCATGATGATCATGTCTTATTGGTTCATGGATAGATCTGGCATGACTTTGGTCCCGCAACTCAGCATGTTTTGACGAACTCTAGACAAGTATATATTGCCCATTTGATTCTCACTATCTACTTATTTTGCATATGCCATTTGGTATTCTTTTAATTTACTATTATTGATATTTCATATGACAAGTTACATGAGTATTCATGTAGACACTTGTTAGGCATGATACACGAATTTTGATTGCAAAGCATATTAGGTAACTAGTAGTTTACTTGTGTATATGATTGGATTGAACCTTTTACTTACTAGATTTTATATTGGACGTGTCATGGATTTGACTCATCGGTATCATTGGAGTCAGGAGGACAGTCACTAGATGTACATGGGCTACTTTACATATTTTCTTGTACGCCGAATGCTCTACCAGAGATATGGTGTTGATGACCCTGGATATATTTGCAGACGGCCTCCGTTGTTCGATGAGCGTTATACATGTTATAGCCCCTAGTTCCTGAGGGGGATTATGTCGACCCCAATTTTAGCGAGAGTGCCCGTAATTAAGTTGGGTTGGAGTCTGCTTGATATGTAGTTGGCCATTGTCATGTATCGTAGTTCCTATGTATTTTGGGATTGGGACGTGACATTGTCTGTCAGTCTAATGTTATAGTAGATGCGGGCCATGTCTTAACTACTGAATCTTCTCTAGATCTACTAAAATGCTATCTCCGGTAACATGCCCAATATATGAAACCTTCTTTAAGAAGAACACACACTGGCTAAGCTTAGCATATAACTAATCGCTTCTTAAGGTCTCCAATATAATCATCAAGTTCTCCTCATGCTCCTCGTGGATCTTCGATTATATAAGAATATCATTAATAAATATAACCATGAATTTGTCCAAGTATTGTTGGAAGACTCTGTTCATCAAGTTCATAAAAACTGTAGGAGCATTAGTCAAACCAAACGGCATGGCCAAGAACTCATATTGCTCATATATCATCATGAATGATATCTTCATAATATATCCTTATTCTAAACCTTCATTATTGATATCATGATCTCAAATCAGTCTTCGAAAATACCTTTGTTATCAGTTGGTAATATAAGTCATCAATATATGGTAGAGTATATTTATTATTCATTGTTACTGTATCCAAAGCTCTATAGTCGATGCACATGCTTACTAACCCATCTTTTTCTGGCACATATAATAATGGGGCACCCTAAGGTGTTTCACTCGGTCAAATATATCCTTTGATCTCTATTTCTTTCAACGACAACTTTAATTCATCAATATCCTCCTTAGACAATCTATAAACATTGGAAGTAATAAGAGTTGCTCCTAGAATCAAGTTAATAGAGAACTCTACTTCTCTATCTGGTTGTATCCCTAGCAAATTATTTTGAAAAACGTCTTGGAACTCTGTGATGATTGGCGAATATGTGATATATCTTATTAGCATAAAAGCTCCATTTGTTGGTTGGTCGTTCTTTCCCATGGATCCTTCCCTAAACTCAAACTCTAGTCAGTCTAGTGGCCTGAATATAATATTGCCTCTCCAGTAATCAAGGGTGGAATGATATTGGCTCAACCAGTCAATTCCAAGAACCACACAAAATTTAGCATAGAAAAAAACCAAAAAATCGATCTCGCATCTCTCTACCATAATTTACTATTGAACATGCTCTACATGTTTCACTAAGAGACACTATCCTACCTCCAGTAAAAATTCTAATTCTCCTCGGCAATGATGAGGTAGCTATACTACTTGGCAACAAAACTAGTAGATATAAATGAGTGTGTGGCTCCAGTATCAAATAGTGTATCAATAACAAATAATGCAACTAGGGTAATAGATGCTATCACCTCACCCTCAGGATCGGTGTCCTCCACTGTCATAGCAAATGCATGTCCATGCCTCTAGTTTCCCATTCATATCTAGCATGTCTAAACTATGAGGTCTAGTCAACTAAGGGTGGCCATCCTTGGTATCCTCCTGGTGTTAGTGGATAAATTTCTCTTGGTCCTGATGCTATTGGCATATGCAGTTGTTGTTGTATACGTCTCGATGTTGGAAGATCTAGCCTCTAAATCTGTTGGGGTGTAGTAGCTCTTTGCTCTCAATAATCTCGAGACTCATGCTGGCTAGGCCGACAAATCAAATAGTGCCCCAATTGTCGTTGATAATCCTTTTGTACATAGCCTACCTTGCCACAAAAATTGCATGTAGGTTTCTTATAAGTCTGATATGGGCCTATTCTTTGTTGTTGTTGTATCATGGGATGTATAATTGGTCCGCTCTAAGCCAATCTAACTAGCCTGACTGTTGGAATATGGCATCTATGTGCTTGTTATGCTTCCTTGTAAAGGGTCACTTATTTCTTGCTTTAGCTAACATCGCGGCTTACAAAATCCTCGATTGTACACTATATATCTTGAGGTCATGTATCAGCCCATGATGAAATCTTCTTGCTCTCTCTATATTTCTAACTCGATCAGAATCAATGTAGTACCAAATCTGCTTAATCGACTGAACTCTATATCATACTCGTCAACTGTCATATTTCCTTTATTGAGGTGAAAAAATGATCATATAGTGTATCTCTGACATTGGTAGGGAAATACTTCTTACTAAAGAGCTGGTAAAACTTATTTTATGTCTTATTTGCACCCAAATGTCACTCATCTGCTTCCCACCATCTATGAGCATTATCCTTAATTAGTATCTGAATTGTTGTTATCTACATACCAACGGGCAACTTGATGCATTTAATAACTTTCT
The DNA here is from genome assembly GCA_029216955.1 of Iris pallida. Lineage (NCBI taxonomy): Eukaryota > Viridiplantae > Streptophyta > Magnoliopsida > Asparagales > Iridaceae > Iris > Iris pallida. The sequence goes on from JANAVB010018198.1 coordinate 1,677,171, forward strand.
ATATTAATAAGCCATAAAGTAATCTCTAATGGACTCTTGATACCCTTGAAGCTCCGTGTATTCATCTGATCGAAACCTATATTATTACCCACATATGGCCATGGCTCTGGTGCTACAATTGGTGTTGGTACCGGTGCCTGTGGTGGATGTAGATGCCTATTTAGTACTTCTAGTAATTTCTGTCTTATAAGATCGTTTTGTTTCCACTAAGCTTACATCATATCATTAAATAACTATTCATTAGGGTCCCATCAGTCTGTAGAAAAGGTTGTTGGGGAGGTATATAGAGCATAGGAGGTACAAAGTGAGGTGGAGGGTGGTAACATGTACCCTCTCTGGGGTGCTGGAGTATGCTTACCAGGCTATCCTTTTTGGGGTCCAGGGGTCTAAGGATACTACTGAGTAGTTGGTGGTGTCATATATGGCTGCGATAAATGTCATTACTAAAGTGGAGTAGTTGGGGACACCAACGTCTCTCGAAGGAATGGTAGTGAAATGAATGATATGACCACTATAGAAAATTAATCTTTCTGGTACAAAAATAAGGATTACGTTAAAACATGATCAAACTATATGCAAGTCAAGCAAACAAATGAGAATTTGAAACGAAATCAAGGAAGGTGATCAAGCAAGTGACTGAGATCCTATACTTTAATCCTATATACAGGCTTGTTCGGTATAGTAACGTAACCGAAATAATATTATTTTCGACCCGCATGGACCACCAGAAAAACATGACATGCCCTAACTCTCAAATATGTAGGACCAGTACGTGATTATGCCATCTAGTATGCAGATGAAGGCTACTCCAATATATGGAACCAACGAATACCCACTTAAGCTACATACAAACTCCAGCTTACAAGATATGTATCACGAGTCACAGGAATATAAATAAATCTCATCCGATGAATAAAGATAAATAACTAAGTAAACAACATAAATGAATAACTAAAGCAAGAGAGTATCATCCATCAACTAACAGCCGGGTGGAACAATCCACTACCAAATAACTATAATAAAAACAAGTAAAGAAATGGTTTAGTCTAACTAAACTGAATGAAAACAACTAAACTAAGAAAATCTAACTAAAACAAATTTAGGAAACTAGAAGGGTAAGACCTCCTTGTCTACCAAGAAATAATTTGGTCTAGGTTCGTACTCCTCTGGATACTACTAATCGTTTATGCTTGAAAGAAATCCAAGTCTTCAAAGGGACATAGCAAAATACAATAACATGCCAAAATTTAACTGAATGTAAACATGCAAAGTGGGAAACCTAACCATCTATGTGAATGTAGTTGAGGACAACGTTCACACGTAGGGGCTCTTTCAAACAAATAGTAATACACGGTAGCAAGTAGTGCTCATCCGAGTAACTAGTAGCCATCAAGTAAAATAAAAATAAATATTAGGAATTACGTGTAGTAAATGTCCTCCCTCCCCATAGGACTGACAATGCCATATACACAACGTGGACAGTTTGTAATTGATATGGCTACTAACATGCTAAATATATATATAGCAATTACGTTCTATTCGTCACACATCCTGTATATACGTACTGATGGCTAGTCGAATACGATAGTCTATGCCATATCACAAATATCATATACTGTGTCATATGTATATAGGCCATAGGACATATAAGGATATCCCCTAACATAGGTCAATCTATTAACAAATAGGTATATAAATATGTATATTATCACTACCCGCTCCCTCTTTTCGAAATACGAATATGTGGCCAAGTTCAGCCAACGCCGCAATATCGATGGTAGTACGTTGTCCATACCATAATGGTAATCACCAATTCAAACACCATACACTAAAAAAATTTGTCAGATTAGCGACGTTCCAAAACGTCGCTAAACTCGACAAAAAAGTCTCTAAGTGAAATTAGCGACATTTTGGAAACGACGAAAAAACGTGTCACAAAATGAAAAAAACGTCACAAAACGTCGCTACGGCGACATTAGTTAGCGACGTTATTTGCGACGTTTACACGTGGACACTAATTAGCGACACAAATTGCGACGTTATTGTGTGGTCGCCGTTTAGCGACAACTTTACAACGTTTTGGCGACGACGTGCTGACATCAAATTTGGTGCCACGTGTTGCCACGTCAGCATTTTAGCGACGCTTTTAGCGACATTTATTAACGTCACAAATATTTAGCGACGAAACTTAACGTTGCTAACTGTAGTGCCCCGACCTGCAAGATGCCTTATGATGGATGGTTGGTTCGATGAAGCCTTGTTAGACTTGGGATTATGCGAAGGATCGTTTGGAAGACTATGCGATCGTAGCGGGAATCGTCCTAATGAATGTGAGTAGCATTAAACCCTTCAAAGATCCTTTAGCTTCACGCTTAAAATAAGGATGAGTATGCTATGTTTCTTGTTGGGTTTGCTCAATAACACCTTGTATCGAATTTGGAAAGATAATGAAAGATAATAATCACCTGAACGTAAACTATTGTGGCTAAATGAATTGTATGCTTGTACGATGTTGCGATAAAAATACATGACAGGTGAAGCAAAGTCCCAAATAGTTGGGCGGTGAGTATGTCGAGCCTTGGCTCGATGAATAGATGGCAAATCAGATGTTAAGATCCAAGAACTGGACAGTGCGTATGCTTGAACTGCATTCAAATGAATGTATGCTAAAACAGATGCTAAGTCCTAGAAATTGGGCGGTGAGTACATTGAGTTGGTTGGAAAGATGTATGGTATCAAAGATGTGGCAAGGCATTGGGTAACAATATTCTATTATCCTGTGCCAATGTAGAATGTTGATTACGCTAAGACCCTGGATTAGGCAGATGATAATGTGAGCATTGGCTCAAGGCAAGATGGCAAGATGGCAATATGAATGAGAATGGTGGCTGAATTACTTAGTTTTTCTTATCATGTATTATATGTTTTCTTCTTAGATAAGTTGTATATAGTTACATGGTCATGGACAACTTGTCGACAAGATGGTTTCTCGAACGGTATTTCTGGGCCATGGAACACGGTTCGTCCTGGGGGGAACCAATGCTGAAGTAGTAGCAGTGCTGAAGTAGTAGCACGGTATGCGGGACTTGCAGTAGGGCTAGCTACCTGCACTGTAAGGGCGCCGTATACCTTTAAGTCAGTCCAAGATGGCGTGTCGCCAGTGACCTTCATATAGATAGGTCCGGTGCTAATGATGTCTTATACAGGCAGAGTAAGTTATTACCCAAATATAGAAAAGGATGTCGGCTGTTGGTAAGAATCATCTGAATGGTGATATTTATATGGAATCATGATATTGTTCCTAACAATGTCTTGTGCAGGCAGAGTAAGTATTATAAATGTACAGGGATGGCTACACTATCGTGGATAAGAATCACCAAAGGGTGATAACAGTATGCTTTAAATTATGTTGGCTATGAGATTTGCATGCTTTACTTCTTGTCGACTATAACATGAAACTGACCCTAAGGCAACGAGAAAGACCACTGTTAATAATATTCTATAACATGATTACTTAGTGTTGTGTTCTTAGGTGAGTTGGGCCAGCATCGCTTGCCAGTACATTGATGATGTACTGACCCACGTTGTGGGCAATATTACAGGTGTTTGCTTGGGGGAAATCCTGTGAATCAGTGCTTGGCATCGATGAATCGGATGGGTGTGCAGAAGCCCTTCTTTCAAGATGATATCTTCTGCTATACGGGACATAATGTATGGAACAGTGTAATTCAGTTATACCAGTGAGATTGTAGCCATATTGGCAAGTTTATTGTAAAGAAGTCGGTATATTCATTTGTAGCCTAAAGGGCAAGTGTATACATTCAGTTGGTTATTCAAGAGTCTTGTAATCAATTGTAAACTCTGTATTCCGCTGCAAGTCTTGTAATCCATTATGATTATCAATAAAGAGATGCATTTTTCATATCTTCTGTGACTTCAATTTATCTGCTTGGTTTTGCTGTGTTGTCGATATTTTCTGAGAAATACCAAGAACTGTAATAGTTTTGCTTTGTGCAAGTACAATCTAGACTTGTTCGGCATCACGCCCAGTGGCTAGTTTTCGATCCTCCGGGATCGGGGCGTGACATAATGGTCTCAGAGCACGGCTTTACGTCCCTGGATTCTGATTCGATTTGTTTCAAATCAATGATGCTACTAAGATGATTCTAAGCTGCTTCCGCGATGATTCAACGATTGCTTCTACGATTATTCAAAGTTGCTTCTGCGGTGAATCAAAGTTGCTTCCGCGACTACTCGAAGTTGCTTCCGCGATGAAATCAAAGTTGCCTCTATGACGACTCATAGTGCTTTTGCGATTATACCGTGTTGCTTCCAAACTATTCTAAGTTGTTCCAAACTATTCTAAGTTGTTCCCTTGACTGAAACTCCGTTGATCCTCCTAGCTGTTCACTGGGTGTTCCATATAATAAGTCTAAATATGTTTGCTGTGATATATGTGTTTTGTTAAATTTCTAAAAGATACCAAAAAGAGTAACAATGATGCGATGCTATAATAAGTTTGTGATGTTTGCTGGATGTCTTATGTGTGGGATTCATTGAAGTCGATTGTTATGCAGCAATCGACCGTGGGTGATGGCTTGGTATGTTGGAACAGAATGTGCATGGATTTCAGTGAATGGGAATCGACAGAATCTTGAGTCGATATTTGTGGTCAGTATAACCACTACATGATGGATTATCCATATTGGACGTTGGTTTGATGCGAGGGAATATTGTGTCGGAATGGCTTGAGCTCTGAGTGGTATATTACATATACCCTCGTCGTGATAAGGTGTTCCTTGACCCTTGATGTGTTTATGATTTTGTGATTTCTTTACCTACAAGGTATTGGGTGGTATCGAATCGTAGCAGAGCTTACGATTGATACATGACGGCTAGGTGTGTCCCCTGATTGTTAAGTCGGACGACCCGTTGTGAGATTTTTGATGTGTTCGTATGAACCATCGCTAGACCTTGATGGTTAGCATTAAGTTGGGTAAAAGGATAGTAGGCTTGGTAACGATGGTGTGGTGTTGCTATCGAAGGATTTTGCGAGAATAACTATGGACCGAATATTAAACGATGTTGGAATTGAGTATAAGAAATTGCATGTTGGTATCGACAAAATTGATGGTGATGTTAGACGTTTATCGGGATACTGCGAACGATTTAGAAGATGCAGAGAGTTGCATCGACCGAAAAGTTAGAGAACAGGCTTGAGAAATAGATGATCTTAGCACGTGGCACAGTTGTGCTTGAGAGAATTTGATGTGTCCCGAATTAACAAGTTACGACCCTTAACTATTTTGAGGCATAGAGAATGAGTGCTTGTCCCTTGATGCATAAAAAAATAGATGTTTCTTACGAGAGTCGAATGGCTGGGATACAAATAAGTACCGAGGTGCAGCAATATGTAATAGACCATGTCGGTAGATGATGTTGTCGCATGAATAACAAGTTTGGTGGAAAATAGAATTATGGGATTATGACTTAGCTAATTAAGTTATGTCATATTCAATTGGATAATCGAAGTACGAATGCTAGATGATTGGTGCTATAGAGATTTGGATCGGTGCATGAATAGTAAATCTTTTTATGAAATTACAAGGAGATGATGCAAAACGAATATTGATGGTTAACGTAAATTGCTAAGAGATGACCATGTTGGTGCTAGAAAATTTATAAAAGATGCCTCGGAAGAAATACGATTTTATAATTGCCTATGTTGTTGGTTAAGGAGTACAGACCGTATCGATGATCTAAAAATGTTGGAAATGAATATGTCGCAAAGAGACTGTAGGACAGGGATTGTAAGTGATAAACTATTGAGATAGCAATGTTGGATTATGACTCGGAATAGTTGACCCGATTGAATAGACAATTTGAGTACGATATGAGGATACAAGTCAGATTGAACAAGTGATGCTATGTCTATGCAAGTGAAAATTGAAAGTTTGGATATTCGATTGATAAGTTTTATATGATAGCTTCGGGAGTGACCATAAGGATTGTTGGATAGAATTGTCGGATAGATTTTGTCAGTTGCGGGTAAGTCTAGAATGAAACTTCGTTGGGTATGACCCGAGTATGAGTACAGGTAGAAAGACTTGACCCTAGAATGTTGGTTGGTTGCTTAGAATGTCGGTTGGTTGCCTAGAGTGTTGTATGGTTGCCTAGAATGTTGGTTGGCTGCTTAAGTTTCAGATTGGTTGGCTATGTTCTTCAGTTGTCCGTATTGGAAATAAGTTCATAAGATTGGGGTGGTGTCCCATGTCCCTAAGTTGGTCAGACCATAAAGTTGCCCCTATGATAAGAATTGGTTGCCTCTAAGATAAGAGATAAGTATGTTCCTGATAGCTACTCATCTCATATGAACTAGCTGAATGTCTGGTTTAGCTTAGATTAGCTGACCATAGAGACTCGACTGAATGCTAAGTTGACTGTTGGAAAACCGTAGGATGTCCCTATTGTTGTTACGTGAGTATAGTCGGTAAGAGTAAGATGTGTCAGAAGGTAAACTTCGGAATGGAATAAAGATTGGAAAATTTTGGTGTTATAATGTTGGATGGGATGACGGATCATGTTGGTTTCGAAAATTTGGTTGCCTTGTTGGAACGTCAGAAATTGTTAGAACTGGTTGGATTTGGTTGATTGATATTGAGCTGCGTAAATTGATGGTAGTACCTTAAGACAGTTGGGATAATTTCATTGATTGGATCAAAATTGAGAATAAGTGTAACGACGGAATTGGATAGTACATGTAGCCGAGATCGGCGAGAACGAATGTGAATAGGAATGACCCTCGGAATTAATGTTGTTGGATATAAGAATTGCTTATGCGAGAGGATGATATGTTGGCTTATCAATAAGAGAATATATTTGGGTACAGCGAGAAATGTTACTAGAATGGAATGATGGTACAATTTGATGGATGGATTATGATCAAAAAGTTACGAGTTGCAAACAAAGTGTATGGATGCGAACGATAATGAGTACAAGATTTGACCGATGAGAATCGGGATATCGAAATGAAATGTGGCAATAGGATTTATGAACTTTGGTGGCATGGATGACAATGAACTTGAAAGGAATACTTTATACATCTAAGTCGGAATACTTGGAAGAATTTTGGATCGATGGTGGAAAATTTCTCGAGTTGGAATTGGTAATATCTATTATGTTATTAGTTGGTTGGGATATTGAATAAACAAGTGGGATTATACGAGATGCTCAAAAAGAATTACTGATGTTCGGAAAGGAAGTTACACTGTAGCTCGTTCGCTTTCTCTATTACTGAACTTGGCTGAAGTGCATGTATTTCGGGAACGCCCAAAATATGTGTATGATTCCAACTAAGTGGTATGCTGAATTCAAACGAAGCCACGAGAAGGATTATCATATGCTAAGGGTTTGCACGAGTGTCGGAGGAAAGATCAAAGATGGTAAACTACTTTGAATCAATTGGAATGCTGTAACGAGACGGTACATTACTTGAAATCAATCGAGAGATTGCGGAGAAATATTAAATGGTGCAAGTTGATCGTTGAGAAGTTTCATGAAAAGTTGGTTGAAGTTTTGGGGATGAGTTTTGTTTTAAGTTTCGAGGACGAAACTTTTTCTGTGTGGTATATATTGTAGTTCTCCGACCCGCAAGATGCCTTATGATGGATGGTTGGTTCGATGAAGCCTTGTTAGACTTAGGATTATGCGAAGGATCGCTTGGAAGGCTATGCGATCGTGGCGGGAATCGTCCTAATGAATGTGAGTAGTGTTGAACCCTTCAAAGATCCTTTAGCTTCACGCTTAAAATAAGGATGAGTATGTTATATTTCTTGTTGAGTTTGCTCAATAACACCTTGCATGGAATTTGGAAAGATAATGAAAGATAATAATCACCTGGACGTAAATTGTTGTGGCTAAATGAATTGTATGCTTGTACGATGTTGCGATGAAAATACATAACAGGTGACGCAAATTCCCAAATAGTTGGGCGGTGAGTATGTCGAGCCTTGGCTCGATGAATAGATGGCAAATCAGATGTTAAGACCCAAGAACTGGGCATTGAGTATGCTTGAACTGCATTCGAATGAATGTATGCTAAAACAGATGCTAAGTCCCAGAAATTGGGCAGTGAGTACATTGAGTTGGTTTGAAAGGTATATGGTATCAAAGATGTGGCAAGGCATTGGGTAACAATATTCTATTATTCTGTGTCGATATAGAATGTTGATTACGCTAAGACCCTGGATTGGGCAGATGATAATGTGAGCATTGGCTCAAGGCAAGATGACAAGATGGCAATATGAATGAGAATGGTGGCTGAATTACTTAGTTTTTCTTATCATGCATTATATGTTTTCTTCTTAGATAAGTTGCATATAGTTGCATGGTCATGGACAACTTGTCGACAAGGTGGTTTCTCGAACGGTATTCCTGGGCCATAGAACCCGGTTCATCCTGAGGGGAACCAATGCTGAAGTAGTAGCAGTGCTGAAGTAGTAGCACGGTATGTGGGACTTGCAGTGGGGCTAGCTACCTGCAGAGTAAGGGCACCGTATACCTGTAAGTCAGTTCAAGATGGCGTGTCGCCAGTGACCTTCATATAGATAGGTCCGGTGCTAATGGTGTCTTATGCAGGCAGAGTAAGTTATTACTCAAATACAGGGAAGGATGTCGGATGTTGGTAAGAATCACCTGAACGGTGATATTTATATGAAATCATGATATTGTTCCTAACAATGTCTTGTAGAGGCAGAGTAAGTATTATAAATGTACAGGGACGGCTACACGACCGTGGGTAAGAATCACCAAAGGGTGATAACAGTATGCTTTAAATTATATTGGCTATGAGATTTGCATGCTTTACTTCTTGTCGGCTATAACATGAAACTGACCCTAAGGCAACGAGAAAGACCACTGTTAATAATGTTCTGTAACATGATTACTTAGTGTTGTCTTCTTAGGTGAGTTGGGCCAGCACCGCTCGCCAGTACATTGATGATGTACAGACCCACGTTGTGGGCAATATTACAGGTGTTTGCTTGGAGAAAATCTTGTGAATCAGTACTTGGCATCGATGAATCGGATGGGTGTGCAGAAGCTCTTCTTTCAAGACGATGTCTTCTGCTATACGGGACATAATGTATGGAACAGTGTAATTCAGTTGTACCAGTGAGATTGTAGCCATATTGGCAAGTTCATTGTAAAGAAGTCGGTATATTCATTTGTAGCCTAAAGGGCAAGTGTATACATTCAGTTGGTTATTCAAGAGTCTTGTAATCAATTGTAAACTCTGTATTTCGCTGCAAGTCTTGTAATCTATTATGATTATCAATAAAGAGATACATTCTTCATATCTTGTATGACTTCAATTTATCTGCTTGGTTTTGTTATGTTGTCGATATTTTCTGAGAAATACCAGGAACTGTAATAGTTTTGCTTTGTACAAGTGCAATCTAGACTTGTACGGCATCACGCCCAGTGGCTAGTTTTCGATCCTTCGGGATTGGGGCGTGACACTAACAACGTCGCTAAGTTAAAAAAATATTAAAAAATAAAATCCAGAATGCAAATGGAGCTGGAACCTGAGCCAAAATACAGAATCCAAAATACAAAATACAAAATCCAATCCCTGGGTTCGCCGACCCCCTCGGTGGAACACTCAATACCGGCACACATAATACATTCCAGAATATACAAAAAAATATTAAAAAAATACTATCCGCAACGAACAAAGTCAATATATAATATCCTCAACAAATAAAGTCAATATCTACAAATACGTACAAAGTCAATATCCTCAACGAACAAAGTAAATATTCCCAAATACGTACAAAGTAAAAAGTATAGTACAGTCTGAAAATGCAAAAAAGAAACTACTGATCGCCTGGAGCTAGAGCTGGACCCGGTGCTGGAGCCGGTACTAGAGCCGGAGCTGGAGGAAGAGCGCCACCAAATGACTGTCGTCGTAACGCTAGGATCGTCTGATACTCCTCCGGTGACAACAGGTAGACTAGCATGTCCTCCTGTGCACCGCTGGATGTAGATGATGCTCCCGACGTACCAGCAGACGGTCGCTCTGTAGCCATCTCCTGGAACTGCTGCATCTGCTTGACAAAATGCTGCGTAGCGCGAGTCATCTATCGCAGCGCCTCAGTAGTCTCCTCAAGCCTCTCGAAGCGTGAGATGAGCACAGAATCATCTGTATGCGGCCCCCCATCATCTGCAGCATCTCGTCACGTAGAGCTCCGATCTGCGCATTGACACTCTGCTGGTGGTGGAGTGACTCCGCAGTCTGTGCGGGGCCGAGCACACTAGTGGCGGTTGTAGAGGCCTGTGATGTAATGAAGGCACCATAGGAGCCCGTACCATAGTACGTACTGTTTGTCATTGATTGTAAAAGAACAGAACAATTATCGGAGGACTGAACTTAGACTCACAATACAAACTCGCTCGTACAAAGAAAGCCTAGGGACGAAAACCTAGGTACAGCAGACTAAGTAGGATTGTTTATTTTTGATTCTGGGGGGTGACGATAGAGGCTCGGGAAAGCGACGGCCGCTCTGCCTTACTCCTTGGACGATCAGTATGTAGCCTTGGCTCGGGGAAGATCTGCTTGGCGTTGACGAAGAAACGCTCTTCTTGCTCTCCTCGGATTGCTCTCCTGGCTTCTCTCTTTCTGTGATTATCAAGAAGAAAGGGGGAGCTCTCTCTGTGTAGATCTATCTCTTCTTATATTTTTTTTATTCTTTTGTTGCCGACCTCTTCTCTCTCTTTTTTTTCTCAAGGGAATGATGCTGGCTATTTATAAGAGTGGGGGGTGATCATTAGGGTTTGCTAATGATTATCTGTTTGAAATGTCGGCGCTCCTTCATTCTATCTGAACCCTTGATCCTGATTACAGTGAATCTCGGCCATTAACGTGGATAGCATCGTATCTCATGAGCAATTAATGCTAGCTGCTTTAAATCCTCGTGATTGATTATGCCAATGTCTGATTGCTCGCCACGTGTCCCATTAGCTTGATGATAAATGATATGCCCTGATCTCAGTAATTATGACGATGATATCAAATATATTTATTGAGATTCGGTTAAATCTCTTATTGATCCCATGCCACGTGTCTTAATTGTGAGTCCTGTCAGAGCCGCATAGGATTGACGATCCTCGAACCGCAGAGAGATACTCTTTGTAAGCCGCATAGGACGATGCTTCATCGAGCCGCATATGCGTAATCTTTGTGAGCCGCATGAGCTGGTGTTGTATTGGGCCGCAGGGAATGTGTTCCCAGGGAGCCGTATGAGCTAGCATTGTATCGAACCGCATGGAACGGGTTCTCAGGGAGCCGCATATGACTGATTGCCACGTGGCAATCTGGGACTTCTGACAGATTTGGTCAGAGATTTTCTTCTTTTCCCGAGGAGTCAGTCATTATGGCAAGGCCATTATGAAACTTTATGTCAGGGCCGCCGCAGTGAATCGTGCTGGAACAATAAATAAGGCCACTCCTCAAACGACCAGCTGTAGGGAAAGATCACACATGGCGTCCATCGAGCCGCATATGCCTTGTTGAACCGCATACGCTCCCGAGCCGCATGCGATTGAGAGTCTTCTTTGAACCGCATAGGGTCGCTCCTGGGCGGGCCGCATAAGCTTCTTACTCAGAGCCGCATGGATCATTATTCTAATATTTTTCATACTTCTACAGGACCCCCTTCAAAGTTTTCAATTTTGTAAAAATTGGAATACTTTGAACAAGAAGCATGGCCCCGTTCATGCCGCATAGGATTTTTCTACCTGCCTGAGCTTCCTAGCCGCATAAGTGCCTTAGCCGCATAAATTCATCTGGCCGCATAAACTTGTTGCCACGTGTCTTGAACATGTGTACAAATCTTCATTAAGTGCCTTTGATTTGATTTAACGTCGCCTTTTAGGGGAGGATCCCAAGAGTCGGTTTTGCCTTGACCGAAGCGTTTTGCCTTTATTCTTTGGGGGCGGCGCGTAATCCGAGGCATACTCCGAGACGTCTGTTCGTTTTGTGGGTCTCTTTTGCCTATATATAGGAGTCTTTAAGCCTCTTGGGGCTTTTCTTTACCTTCTCTCTTTGCTCAGATTCTCTATTTGCCGTCTTTGCTCTTCGTCTTCTTCCTTTAGCAACCGACAATGGCTCCCAAGAAGGCTGCAGCATCGAAGGCCGCTAAGGGTAAGGCAGTTGCTTCTACGGCGACTGCGGCGGCGAACGTGGTCGCCCCTCTGCCGGTCATTACGCACTCCATCCATTCCGATGTCCACCCATCTATCGCTGGTAAGAGATCGTCTGAAAACCCTAACTGTCGCCATGGCTCTGCTGCATACTTTATGCACAAGCCACGTATACGGGACTTTATTGATGGGACTGCATGAGCCCTTCGTCTTATGGGGCCGCATGAACTTGTTTATACCCGATCTGAGTTTGCATACGTGTTTTTGATTTGGGCCGTATAAGCGTTGTTCACTTTTTTGAACCGCAGAAATTCGTCTGCTCACGTCAGCTCGCATGAATCTGACTCTGTAGGCATGCTTAACTTGAACCGCATGGATCTATAAGTTCATCTGGACTTGAGTTGTATGAACTCGGCTAACTCGGAGCCGCATAAGGCTATGATGCACTGAACCGCATATACGTATCTAATGCTGAGCCGCATGAAGCTGTAACGAGTCGAGCCGCATAGGCTCAGATGACCTTTCCAATGTTTCTGTTTTTTGACTACCTTCTAACCTCGTTTCTTTCGTATTTTTCCAGTGAACTTGCCCGTAAATCCTGCTGGGGAGCTTATAGTGGGTTCGAATCAATTCGCCCTGGGCGTGCGCCTTGACGACTTAATTAGGCATGTATCGAATCAGTTCCCTACTGATGAGCCTTCGGAGAGGTTGAAGGCTATTGAGAATCAAACCCTTCATTACCTCCGTTCCATGATGAATACTGGGAAGCTGGATGGAAAATACCTGAAGCCTTTGTTCCTTTTTGGTGATGCTTTAACCATCAAGAATCCTCGGGTCTTAGAGATTTCTGAGAACTGGGATTTTTCTTTGGATGGGATGGCAATCCATATTCCTCTCATGGAACGTCATTATCCTTTGTCATGGTTCAATATGGTGTTACTGGACCGAAAGATGGTGTGTAACCTAACCCCCACTCAATCAGGGATGTTGATGGGCAACATCCATTATAATCCGAATATGAAGTCAGCGTATGCAGGTAAGGATTCCGTCCTCCGGTATATGATGGGTCTGGCCCCGGGCTCTTTTATGAATGTATACGGTCCCAATTTCACACTTACTCAAGCTGATACTTTCCTGAATCGGCTTGTTCGTAAGAAGTCTTATCCTGTTGGTAGGTTGGCACTGCCGAACTGGATAAACCCCACCTCTACGTGGGCCCAGTTGACTGCTTGGGTTCTACAGACTTATGGAGCATTCTTGCGGGAGGTGGGGCTTTACCATACCATTCGGGGCACTTGTCACGGGCTTCCCATTAATAAACCACTGTTCGTAGCGCTCTTGGAGATGTACAGCCAGCGAACGGGGACATTCTTTACACCAGTAGGAGAACTGGGGCTTGCTCTTCACGAGATGTATACTGTCTCTAAACTTCCATGGGGGAATGAGCCTTTCGAGGTGTATACCCCGTCGAATGAGGAATTCGAGGCCTTGGACAGGCAACTCCCGGGTTTTGTTGCGGTGTATCGGGAGTTGTTGTGATACCATAGTGCTTGTCATCAAATGGCTATAAAAACGACGGATAGCTCTGAGGGGACCGCTCCCCATACCACATCCTAGATTAATTATCTCTTTAGGGTTGATCCTTCTGGTGAAGTTACTCCCCGAGTCCCTCGAACGCATGCAGAGGTAAGGGATCTGATGTCCAATGTCAAAAAGTCGCGATCCAAGAGTGATATATTCGGGAGTCAACCTGACTCTCTTAGTTATTTTCACTACGGGACCATACAACTGTCGGAGAAGGTGTTTCTGGCTGGATTTTTGATGATGTGGCTACGGAACTGCGTAGTCTCAGGCAGAGCGGGCTCTATCGAGAGGATTGGTCGTCATTTCATCCTCCCTGCCGTTAAGCTAGTTTTCGGAGTTAGGCTGGCCCTCCTTTCTGCTATGGTATGCAGCATACATCATGGTCTGCGGACATTCTCGTCCAAGGTTATTGCTCGCAAGAAGACTTTAGATTTTGAGCACATAGAACTGCCCTTTCACTACCTGATGGGGTGGTTGGCGATGCACTATAAGTCTTTGCTGGGACCTGGGATAGCGGAAGATGCTACGGCCGAGGATGCTTTCCTCTTCAAATGCCATCACCGGTCTTGGGAATGCAATACTATGCCAGCTTGTCGGAGGGCGTTGGCGAGAGTGGATGGGTGTGATCTCTTTGTGTCTGTTCCTCCTTTTTCTGATGAGGAAGTGAGGAAGGTACACCTTGACGGTACTGGACCTTCTCATTTTCTGTCTCCGGATATGCTTGCTTGGTTGCGCAATATCCGCCCCGCGCATCTGGTTTATCACAACCAGGATAATGTGTACTTGGAGCCTTACCTACCCAGTAGGTTTTCCCGTCAATTTGGTTATAGCCAGTTGTTCCTTGATTGTCCCAACCCTTGTTTGGGTTTTGAAGGTAGCGTTCTTGACGGCGTCCGAGCGTAGAATTATTATGACGCTTATCATACTCGGGCCAGCTTCTCGGTTCCCGATGCCAAGGCACCGAGGGAAATTCTGTACGTGGCCGCTTTGTATCACGTTATGGCGAACAAGCCTCCTGTTAACTTCGATCCGAGTACCAGCTTCATCGTAGGTACTGGTTTAGAGGAGAAGCCTAAGGGGGCTAAGGCTAGAAAGCAACTGGCGCTCCAGATTCCTCTTCCTGAATCAGAACCTTCCGAGTCGGCTGAGGAGGAGGATGATTGCGAAGACTTCCTTTCTGGTGGGGATGAGGAAGTGACGGATCAACCGCTTCCCCCACTTGATGAACCGGCGGAAGATCCGCCGCTTACTACACAAGAGGGAGCAGTGAGAGAAGAACACCCTTCAGCTGTATCCGGTCCCTCGCGTAAACGGGTCAGATACGAATCTCCTGACAGTAGAGCGACCTTTTCCGTGAAGAGAGCTGCTGTTAGGTCTCGTGGGACACCTATCACCGAGAAGGGTGAAGGTGCAGACGATGTTCCGGAGGTAAGTCCAAGTCAGAGTTATATCTTTGTTGTAGCTTTATTTCCTTTCGGGGATATGACTTGATCATTTTTCTTTGTAGGCGTCTGACGAACCAGGCTCTCCTGAACCATCTGCTGCCTTAGTAGTTGATCCGGCCCTTGCCGCTTTGATTAGCGACATGTGTGCCGCGGTCCTCTCTGCGGGGGCTCTCTCAGCGGCGGCTAAGGACTCCCAAGCTGCTGAGGCCCCAGCCCGGGGTGACGAAAGTTTCCTTGGGCCCGTCTCCGAGATTTCTGAACTTCAGCGAGATGACGCCATCCTCGGTGCATCCCCTCCCGAGGATGCAAGGGCGGATGAGTCTTTTATTCCTGACTCGGAGGCTATTGGTGAAGAGGTTGTGATGGCTGTAGGCGAACCTCAGCCTCCACATTCCTCCACTGGTAAGCTGAGCCACATATTGACCACCGAGGGGGCTTATTTGCTCTATCAGCATATCCTTCGGGTCAAGTCG
The DNA here is from genome assembly GCA_029216955.1 of Iris pallida. Classification (NCBI taxonomy): domain Eukaryota; kingdom Viridiplantae; phylum Streptophyta; class Magnoliopsida; order Asparagales; family Iridaceae; genus Iris; species Iris pallida. The sequence goes on from JANAVB010018198.1 coordinate 1,692,874, forward strand.
ATTCATGGTTGCCTTGGCCGTGCAGGTCCTGACCCTTTATCTCCTGCCGCTGATGTTCTTAGGGAAGGCCTGGTCTACCGTGATCAGGGGGAAGGGAGCGTTTCCTCCCCTTCGTCATCGCATGTTGAGGGACATCCTGCCAGTTCTGGGCAGATGGGGATGGAGTTGGTGCTGGCCCCGGCCTCGTCTTCGGCTGCTTATACGGCTCCGGAGATTGACTTCTCGACCCTGCCGAGCATCCAAATTCTGCGGGCTGCTGAAGAGGAATTGACCGATGTTCAAGCGTCCTTCCGTGCGGAGTTGGTTTCTCTTGTGGCAGGAGCGGCAGATTCCGTCGCGTCTTCTTCCGTGCTACCAGCCACACTTCCGTTGACACCGGTTTCCTCGGAGGCTCTGGACGAGGTGACGCAGGATATGGTTGACAGCTTCTATCGCCACTTAGGGAGGGGTGTAAACGCTGCCGTGGAACGGGGGGTCCCTTTTTCTCTGTCTCTACGGGGAGCTCGGGGCCAAATTGACACTCTGAAGGGTCTTCCTGGCGGGCTGGGGTTAGCAGCGCTCCTGGAGCCTAAGTTGACAGAGGCTGACCAGCTTGTGACCCAACTGCTGGCAGTGCGGCAGGCTGGCTTGCCCGCCGCGACTGAACGGGAGCGCAGCTTCCTGGTCGCTGCTAGGGACAGGATTAAGCTCACTCGAGAAACTGCCGGACCGGCTGTGCAGGAGGACCTTGACAAGTTCTCCGTCTCTTATGACCGACTGGGTCGTCGGAGTCAGGCTTGTAGAGCCCGGAAAGAATCTGCCTCTCGTGGAGTAGCTGATACGAAGGAGCGGATTCTCGCACTCCAGAAGGAGTTAGTCTTCTTAGAGTCAGAGCGGGAGGCTGCTCGTGCAGAACAAGAGTTGATTGCTCGAGAGGTCGAGAGGATTTCCCGATCCTCTGTCAACCTGGAGCGAGCCTTCAAGAAGTTTGAGGACAACTGGCGAGCCCATGCTCATCTGGAGGATGCGGCGGTGTTGGATCAGGAAGCGGAGCGCCGAGCCAGACAGAAGCTTGAGCGGTCGGTTGCTTTGATAAAGGACCGTCTTACGGCGTTATGTGTTCCAGAGCAGTGATCGGCTTTCTGTCTTCTTCTTCTTCTCTCTTTCTCTTTTTTTTCTTTTTTTTTTAATTTTTGCAAGGGGGTGTGATCCCTGCTGGTGTAGCCCTTTGATTTTTGAATAAATGAGCATGTTTCAACTCAACTTTTCTTTCTTGCACTTGCGGTGTTTATGGAATTTGGACTTGCTGGGGGATTTATTTGTGGACCTGTTATCCTAGGCGTACCTTGGTTTTAGGTACGAATAACAGTTTAGATAGGATGTCCGGGACAGCCACGGCAAAGTGGTCATGGATGTTCTCGGTACTGGGGGAAGGAATGCCGTAGAGCAGCTGGGCTCCCGGGGCATGGTAAGATGGTGGATTTATGCTAAGAAGCTTAGCGAATAAATATTTGTGGACCTATTACCCTTGGTGTACCCTAGTTCAGGATGCGGATAATGGGGTGAAAGGGAACCGATCACATTTGCTCAGAGGTTATGATGACATGGAAAACATGAAGGTTGTATCGTGAAATCTTCCTGCTCAGCGGTAATAAGAACATGGCAGGAGAGACTTTACGGAAGCTATTTGTGGTCAACAGAGGACATTTGTGGTCAACAGAGGACATTTGTGGACCTATTATCCTTGTCGTACTCTGGTTGTGGGTACAGATAATAGGTTAAAAGAGGACCGACATACTTGCTCAGAGGTAATGTGGACATGGCAAATATGACGATTTCTTCGACGGAGCCTTCCCACTCAGAGGTAGTGAGGACATGGCAGGAGTGGGCTCAATGAAGATTGGGTACATAGAACGACTCAGAGGTAGGAGAACGTGGAAGTTCTATGTGAGGGGGCGGTTTGTTTTTGGTGGAAGTGAAGACGACTCAGAGGTAATGAGGACATGGTCGTTTCGAAAATTGGTGGATCGACTACCCTTTTTGTGCACTGGGAGTGCGGGTAGTGAATCCTGAGGGAGGATCTCTGCCAGGAAGAAAGTTCAGAGGTATAATCATACTTGACTTACTATCTGAAAGAGTGACCGGAATGTAAGTTCAGAGGCACCAGCTGGTACATAACTTGGTAATTTGGACTATTGAGGGAGTGGGAGTTCAGCGGCACCAGCGGGTGCATGGCTCGATAATCTGAAATAGGGTGGATGAGAGTTCAGTGGTACTAAAGGGGTACATGACTTGATAATCTGGAGAATGATGGATGAGAGTTTAGTGGTACTAAAGGGGTACATGACTTGATAATCTGGAGAATGATGGATGAGAGTTCAGTGGTACTAAAGGGGTACATGACTCGATAATCTGGAGAATAATGTTCAAACATAGTATTTCTTCAGGAACTTGCCGTTGACGGGCAACATGAGCAAATCTCCGTTCTGCTTAGCGAGGCGGTAGGCGCCGTTGGAGAACACGGTCTCGATGACAAATGGACCTTCCCATTTTGGCTGGAACTTACCGATGGTCTCGTGAGTCATGACCATCGACCTCCGGACTGCCAGAACAAGATCACCCACTTAGAATGTTCTGATTTTAACTTTCTTGTTGAAGGCTCCTGAGATGCGTGCTTGGTATAGCTCGATCCTTTGCTGAGCTAGGAGGCGCTTTTCATCTAAAGCCTCCAACTCTTGTAGTCGTCGTCGGTAGTTATCATCCGTCGTCAATTGATAAGTAAGGGCGACGCGGAGTGAGGGGATCTGAGTCTCCAAAGGGAGGACTGCTTCGCTCCCGTACACCAGAGAGAATGGTGTATTCCCGGTGGCTGTTCGAACCGTGGTGCGATAAGCCCATAAGCACTCGCCGAGCTTCTCGTTCCAGTCGCGTTTGTTGGAGAAGACGAACTTCTTGAGGAGCTTGATGATTGCTTTGTTGAATGCCTCTGCCAACCCGTTTGCTGCCGGGTTGTATGGTGTCGAAGCGACATTCTGAATGCGGTGCTTATCGCAGAATCGGTAGAATGCATGGCTTATAAACTGTGGACCATTATCATGGAAGATTCTTCGTGGTAGTCCGAAGCGGTAGATAACGTGATGCTTAAGGAAGCTGATCACGTTTGAAGTTTTAACTTCTACGAGTGGGACAGCTTCCGCCTATTTGGAGAAATAATCAGTGATCGCAAGTATGAAGCGATGTCCTCGGGAGGAAGGTGGGGTGATTGGACCAATAATATCCATTCCCCATGCTTCGAATGGCCAGGACGCTACTGTCGGATGTAGAAATTCGGATGGTTGGTGAATGAAGTCTGCGTGGACTTGGCAGGCCTTGCATTTTCGGGCATAATCTATTGCATCAGCCACCATCGTGGGCCAGTAGTAGCCCATCCGGCGAAGGCGGTCTTGCAGCTTAGGGCCAGGCTGATGGGCCCCGCAGACACCGTCATGAGCCTCTCGTATGGCTTCTTTGGCTTCTGCGTTCGACAAGCACCGAAGTAGTAAGCCGTCGTAGGAGCGGCGATACAGCATTTTCGTCTCTGTATCGTAGAAGAACCTGAGAGAACGCCGTCTGATAGAAGTAGCCTCCTTCGGGTTCTCGGGCAGGATGTCATAGACCACGAAGTCTATGAATGGTTGTCTCCAGTCTGGCGCTTCGTCGATCATCTGAGCAGAATAACTCGCCATGGCTTGAACGTTGTTCTTGGGGCAGACCAGCTCATGGCCGATTACATCGACCGAATGATGAGAGTGATTTGGCACTGCTAGGGAAGCAGCCAGGCCTGCTAGGGCATCAGCTTCAATATTTTGGAGTCTGGGGACGTGCTCGATGAAGAATCCCTCGAATGATGAGATAATGTTGATCGCAATTTGATGGTAGGGGATCATGTCTTCATGGCGAACCTCGTATGAGCCCCTGATCTGATTGACGATTAGTTGGGAGTCGCCATATGCTTCAAGGTATTCTACCCCCAGCTCTTTTGCAAGTTGGAGGCCAATGACCAGAGCGTTATATTCGGCCACATTGTTGGAGCAGGGTTCCGTGAGGGAGTAGGCACGATTGATCACCAGCCCAGTAGAAGAAATTAATACCACTCCGACCCCGACGACGATGTTTCCCTTGGGTCCGGTCCTTGAGGCGCCATCGTAGAACATTCTCCATATGTTATCGTGGGTGGCTGTATTCGAATCGGCGACCTCGTCTGGGATTTCTTCATAGATTCTGGATGACTCCGATCCTGGATGGGCTGCCAAAAAGTCTGCTAGGGCTTGACCCTTAACAGCCTTTTATGGGACGAAGATCATATGATAGGGGGACAGTAATATTGCCCATGTGGTGAGACGAGAGCTGAGGGCCCCTGGTTTAGTCATGAGGACTCTGAGGGGGTTGACTCGCGAGATCACATGTATGGTTTGTCCTGTGACATAGTGCCGCGTCTTTTGAATAGCGAATACCAGGGCGAGACACTCCTTCTCTACGGTGGTGTATCGATGTTCTGGCCCGATCATCATCCGGCTGAGATAATATATGGCCTGCTCATGGCCTGCATCGTTATTTTGTGCTAGCAGGGCACCAAGGGAGTGTTCCATTGCTCGTACGTAGAGCAGGAATAGTTTTTCGGGGACCGGGGCCACCAGGACTGGGGGATTCGACAAATATTCTTTGATGTCGTCGAAAGCACGCTGGCATTCCTCGTCCCATACGAATGAGACTCCCTTCTTCATGAGGTGTGTGAACGGTCGGCATCGCCCGGAGAGGTTGGAAATGAACCTCCTGATGTAAGCTAGCCTCCCTTGGAGGCCTCTGAGTTCGCAGAGATTTTTTGGGGGACCCATCTCCATGATTGCCTTCATCTTCTCAGGGTCTACATGGATGCCCCGTGCCGTGATGATGAAGCCTAAGAATTTTCCGCTGGATACGCCCAAGAATGATTTCGTAGGGTTCATCTTCAGGTTGTGGGCTCTCATCAGGTCGAATACCATTCTCAGGTCTTGCAGATGATCTTCCATATGGCGACTCTTGACGGCGATGTCGTCGACATAGCATTCTACTATTTTGCGTAAATGTTCTCGAAAAATGATACTCATGGCCCGCTGATATGTAGCGCCAGCATTCTTCAGACCGAATGGCATGACTGTGTAGCAGTATGTACCAATCGGCGTTCGGAATGATGTGTGCTTTTCGTCGTCGGGAGACATCTTGATTTGATTATACCCCGAGAATCCATCCATGAATGACATACGTTCGAAGCCGCATGTGTTGTCGATCATGATGTCTGTGATAGGAAGGGGAAATTCATCTTTGGGGCATGCCTCGTTCAGGTTGCGGAAGTCGATGCAGATTCGAATCTTCCCATTCTTCTTAAGGACGGGTACTATATTGGCGACCCAATCAGGATGTTGCTCTTCACGAATGAAACCGCTGGCTATTAACTTGTTGACTTCAGTTTCGATCGCGTCCATGACACCTGGGCGGAAGCGTCGTTGTTGCTGCTTGACTGGCTTTGCATCTGGCCGCATATTGAGTTTGTGGAGAGCGATGTCAGGATTTAACCCCGACATGTCTTCATAGCTCCAGGCGAACACATCAATGTATTCTCTGACGAGTACTAACAGCGATTCTCGTTCTTCGTCAGTTAGGCTTTTACTGATAAAGATCGGTTTTGGAGAAGATTCGCTGCCGAGATCCACTTGTATGACCTCATCTTCGGTAGGAGGTTCTCTCAGTTCGAACCGCTTTTCCCATTGTGCGTCTATTTGCTGGGCCCATGGTTCTAGCTCAAGGATTTCGGGGATGTCTTCGTCTTCCTCGTAAGCGTCGGTGAATGCCATGTTGACTGACATGACTTGTCTGAACACATCTCTGATGCTGGTATCTGAGTCGGAAGTCGGTGATCCGGTTGAATGTGACTGCCAGTCGCATTCTTCATCTGAGCTTTCAGGGGTCGTAGTAGGCGTTACATACCCTAAACCGCAACGGGTTTTGTTATAGTAGTTCCGTGGTTTGCCCGCCGGGGCTGGCGTCTTCAAAGGTAATCGTCGTCCAGTGCCGTAGTTCAGTCCTGGCGTTGTCTCTAGATAATACCCCTGCTTCTGCATGAGATATTTGGATTGAGGGCTATAGAGATACAGAGGCAGTCTTCCGGCATCTGACCCGAAGTCGACTTCTTCCATAGCGGGGGGATGTGGGTTGTTTGTCCGGCCGAAGATGATCGGGTGGTCCCCTTCCTTGACTTTCGGTAAGTGTCTTCTACTGGAGTAAGTCGGAAGGCGGTGTACACGTTTGTCACCTGTGTATGTAGGTGAGTGCCTATACCGTGTTCCATAGCATACATTGTACATAGCTTATTGAGCTCAGTGTAGTTCAAAGATAACCCTTTATTGATGAAGTAAGGTATCTTTTCTAGAGGGATTACATCATCTGCGGAAGGGGTATCGGAGTGGACAGCCACATACTTGGCCAATTCTGGTTCTTCTTCGGCCACCCCCCGTATAAATGAAGACTGAGAGGACGACCTAGTCAGCTTGATCTTCAGAGGCTCAACTGGCGGAGCAGATCGTGGAGTTGTTGGTAAACTAGCAATCCCCAGTTTGGTACTTGATGTGAGGCGAGGGGTGGCTGGTTCGCTAGAAGTGTCAGACCTCGCATCGGGGTGAAGAATCTTCTTGGGAAGGCGTATTGTGAGCGGTCTGTCGGAGGGATTGGGCTTCTCCGTTTAGAGCTGACCGACTCTCGGTAGTCTGATGGTAAGTGGCCCTGTTATGGGTCTCGGCGCTTGGCCGGACCTTGGCAGCCGGATTCTCATTTGTTCTTCTTGTGCGGAGAGACTGATTGCGTCCTTACGCAGAGTGGCCGTAAGAGGTGCGGAATTGCCCGGTTTGCGAGCCTGAAGGTGGATCGTTAGAGGTTCTTCTGATCCTGTAGCCGTCTTGTTGTGAGCTTGCACATCTTCTTCGACCAGATGCTTCTTTGATTTTTCGTACAAACAGGAGTCTGAGTAATAAGATTCGACCCCCTTGAAGGGATCGATATCGGCAAACTCTGTCCTCACGAAGCCGTGCTTATCGACATATTTGAAGCACTGGTGTAGCGTGGAAGACACGATCATGTAATCGTGTATCCAAGGCCGCCCCAGAAGGATATTATAAGAAGTGTCAGCATCTATGACATAACAGGTGACTTCTGATTGGAGATCGCCGATCTGACACTTCAAACGGATCTTCCCTATTGGGTAGCTCCTGCCCGAATTGAAACCGCTAATGGCGGTACTTGTAGGTGTCAGGCGATGCATCGGAATGCGAAGATGATGTAGCAGACCCTTCGGAATGATGCTTATAGAGGACCCAGGATCAATGTGCATTCGGTCCACCTTTACGTCGCCGATGTATCCAGTGTAGTATAGCGGGCGATCATGCAGGTTAGTTTTGATGAGCATATCTTGCGAAGAGAAGACGATGTTGGGCATTGCTCCCGTACACGTACTATCTTGGAGCTCTGCAGGTTGGTTATCGCCCGTGAGGTTGACCTGAGCCAAGTATGCGTCGGCATTTTGGAGCGCCTCACTTAAAGCCGTGCGGACATCCTTTGAGAGCCTGAGGAGTTCATATAAAGACAATTTGGCCGGGGTATTAGCTAATTACGCTAAGATGTCGAAGTTGTAGGGCCTCTCCAGCCCCTGAGGTGTCTCCTTCCGGAGGGACTTGTCGAAGCGAGTCTCCTTCGGCCTAGGCTTGTCAGTCGTCGAAGGCTGAGCCGGTCCCGGAGCATCATTGGTAGTGGGCAGATGATCATCAGTCGCGCTTTCGGTCACCGGTTGGGCTTGTGTTCCGGATCGAGTAGTGACGGCCGAGACTTCCTCTTCTTCCGCCGAGGCAGTGCGGCAGGATCTGACTTTTTCACTTTTCCTTTTAGAAGGTGGAGAGGGCTGAGTTACCTCGTGGACTAGGTCCGGATGGACCCACATGATTTCCTCTCGTGATGTGGTGAGGGGTATTAGACCAGCGGCTTGATCGCGAGCAGGCGGCAGATTAGCAATCTCCATTGTTTCCAAAGGGATGGGTATAACCCCGTCCTGAGTCTCTGTTGGAGAGAAGCTGCCGAATTGTACGGATACCATATTGGCTGCCACGGTTACCTCTTCGAAATCGATGGCCAGGGCGTTTGAATCGACGAGGTTTTGGATATACCGTTTCAGTTGGTAGCAGTCGTGTGTAGCATGGTGGACATAGCGATGGTAATGGCAGAACTTTGGGTTCTCCAGATCAGCCGGCCGAGGCTTCCGTCTTGGTGGAGGAAGCTGAATCCTATCTCCTTGTATAAGCATGTCCAAGATAGGCTTGACGTGGCCGTCTTCAAAGGAATAAGTGATTTGAGGCCATTATTTGTCTGCTGGCTGTGGCTCGGGCTTCTGGGCTGTATCGGTCACCATAGCCTGCTTGCCTTTGTTGTCCCGGTTGTTGGAGGGGCTACCCCCATTGTTGTTGCTGGTGTTGGGACGCTTGCTCTTGTTCTCTTCCTCCGAGATATGCAACCCCAGTTGGCGAGCCTTCTTCAATCGTTCTTCAGTACTTGTAGCACTGATGATAAAAGCCTTCCAGTCCTTGAACTGACTTTCGCCCATCCAAAGACTAATTGTTGGAAGTAGTCTCTTTTGGCAAATTTCAATCAAAGAAGAGTCCGGGTTGCCAGATGGTAACTTTATTGCGGTTTGACGAAACCGTTCAATGTAATTTCTCGTCAGTTCTTTCTCTCCTTGAACGACGTCCATGAGGGTAGACATCGTCACGTCCTGTCCTACCTCATAGAACCTCTCCAAAAATAAGCGTTTGAAGCCAGCGAAGGAGTGGATGCAATTGTCTGGCAGGTTGCGGTACCAATCGAAGGCGACTCCTTCTAATTCCCTAATGAATAACCGCGTGAGGATAGCGTCATCATGGGGCAGATGGTCGGTAGTGACCTCAAAGTAAGTGATGTATCGACTTGCTGAAGTCTTGCCATCATATGGGTTGATATTAAACGACTTATATCTTGGCGGAAAGGGAACATCCCTCCATTCAGCAGGATATGGTTGCCGTATTCTGAGGTCTTGAGAGTTTTCTCGGGCGTGGAACATTGCTCGGAGCTCCTGAACCTCTCTTCTTACTTCTCGGGCCTCATCTGTCGCGGTAGGGACCGTTATCTCGGGAGGATTATTGCCCTGGTTTGGCGCCGCTGAATTTGAATCTACGTTGATTGCGGGACCCGTGCTTGTCTGGCCAGGTGTCACTCCCTGCAGAGTAGGAAGTGCCGCTTTGATCTCGTCTACAGACTTGACCAAGGCATGCAATATGGCCTCCAACGTGTCGATGCACTGGCGATCGCTGGAACCGCCTTGATTGCTGTCTGTCATGAATACCGTCTTCACATGAGGAGTGACGGAGGGAGTGGTGGAGGATGTACCCTCCGAGTCGTACCCATGCGTCGAGAAATTATCTGGATATGTGGGGATGTTCTCTTCAGGTTCGGACTCGGAAGGAACACTACCCCCAGCTTCGGAGCTTGCTTCGTCTAGAGAATCATGGATGTCCTCGGGGACATCAGCATCTGTTGTACCCGATGGGAGGGTTATTTCTCGGGGTTCGTCTCCTTGAAACATTAGATTATTATGGACGTTCGGAGGAGTACTACCCCCAGCTCCTACGACCCTCAGGGTCGGGGACGATGAGCCTCCTGTTGCAGCAGATTTTGTCTTCGAACGGGTGTGTTGGTATACTCCGGTGGAGGGTAACCGTTTAGCCGACAACTTCTTAGCTGTAGTGGCTGATATCTTTGGACTGGAGATGCTTGTCTTCTTCCCTCTCCCCTCGGCGGGGACCTTCTGAGCGGAATTGCAGGAGACAACAGGAGGTGCCTCATCTTCTGAGTTCGGGTGCTGTAGTCTGTGGAAGACGGACGGACGATCTTCCGTCACTGCCGCATTGTTGCAGCAGCAGTTGACGATGATCTGGGTGCAGTGACGTCTATGTGAGGATTCTTTGCACGCCGAGGCCCCTTCTCTTTCCTTGCGCTTGTGGAGGATCGCCTCACGCAGGTCAGAGGAACCACTCTGTCCGTTCGCCGCCGGGGATTGGACTTGAGCAGTTCTGTACAGCTTCCCATCAGAGGCCCGTGTGATAATCAGCGGGACGCCCTGATAGTCAGAGGTTGGGGCAGCTGTCTGGGCTTGATGAGCCCGCGCTGCCCTAGACATCTTCTTTCTAGCACTCGTGGGTGCATAATAGGAAGAGTCCAAGTTGAACATCACAGAGTCTGGCTTATCATCCAGAGAGTCATCAGGGTTCAGACCGTACGAGAGACGGTCGAAAACTGATCGAGAGGAGCATGGAGCAGATGCTATGCGACTGGGAGTGGAAACCGTGCAGGCTGTCTGCATGCGGTTGTCTCCTGTCGTCGGACGAGTTCTTATGTGGCTAGGGGTCACGACCATGCAGGCTGGCCGCATGCGGTTGGCATCTGTGGCCGCATGGGTTTTCTGCAAACGATTGACTTTACTGGCCGCATGAGTCTCATCCATGCTGTCGGGAACTGTAGTCGTATAAGTTATGCGGCTGACAGAAGTAGCCGCATGAGTTTTCTTCATGCGGTTGGCGGATGTAGCCGCATGGGCTTTCTCCTTGCGGCTAATATTCTTCTGCGGTTCGGTCCGCATAGAGTCCCTCTTTGTCCCTGCAAGTCCAGTATCATAATGTTTTCTTCTGCCGGACTTGGGGACAGCAGAGTTGTCTACGATCTGAAGTGGGACCGCAGGAGAATCCTTTTCGCCGTCTTGAGCAGCAGAGGGCATCCCATCGAAGGCTTGAGAAGGAGCAAATGACTTCAGTCTCCATTCTTTGCGAGCCTTCGTGGTGCGGGTGCGCTTCTGGGCCGGGCCAGCGCTGCCTTCAGAGAGCATCTCTTCGAACGCCTGTTGGTCGAAGCGGACGACCATCTTCTTTTGTGTGGAGCCAAGTTTGGCTGCATCTGATTGCGTCACCAACTCCTCAGCCGTAGAGAAGTTAGTCCCCAGCAGAGTCGCCATCGTGTTTGCCATTGATTGTAAAAGAACAGAACAATTATCGGAGGACTGAACTTAGACTCACAATACAAACTCGCTCGTACAAAGAAAGCCTAGGGACAAAAACCTAGGTACAGCAGACTAAGTACGATTGTTTATTTTTGATTCTGGGGGGTGATGATAGAGGCTCGGAAAAGCGACGACCGCTCTGCCTTACTCCTTGGACGATCAGTATGTAGCCTTGGCTCGGGGAAGATCTGCTTGGCGTTGACGAAGAAACGCTCTTCTTGCTCTCCTCGGATTGCTCTCCTGGCTTCTCTCTTTCTGTGATTATCAAGAAGAAAGGGGGAGCTCTCTCTGTGTAGATCTCTCTCTTCTTATATTTTTTTTATTCTTTTGTTGCCGACCTCTCCTCTCTCTTTTTTTTCTCAAGGGAATGATGCTGGCTATTTATAAGAGTGGGGGGTGATCATTAGGGTTTGCTAATGATTATCTGTTTGAAATGTCGGCGCTCCTTCATTCTATCTGAACCCTTGATCCTGATTACAGTGAATCTCGGCCATTAACGTGGATAGCATCGTATCTCATGAGCAATTAATGCTAGCTGCTTTAAATCCTCGTGATTGATTATGCCAATGTCTGATTGCTCGCCACGTGTCCCATTAGCTTGATGATAAATGATATGCCCTAATCTCAGTAATTATGACGATGATGTCAAATATATTTGTTGAGATTCGATTAAATCTCTTATTGATCCCATGCCACGTGTCTTAATTGTGAGTCCTGTCAGAGCCGTATAGAATTGACGATCCTCGAACCGCAGAGAGATACTCTTTGTAAGCCGCATAGGACGATGCTTCATCGAGCCGCATATGCATAATCTTTGTGATCCGCATGAGCTGGTGTTGTATTGGGCCGCAGGGAATGTGTTCCCAGGGAGCCGCATGAGCTAGCGTTGTATCGAACCGCATGGAACGGGTTCTCAGGGAGCCGCATATGACTGATTGCCACGTGGCAATCTGGGACTTCTGACGGATTTGGTCAGAGATTTTCTTCTTTTCCCGAGGAGTCAGTCATTATGGCAAGGCCATTATGAAACTTTATGTCAGGGCCGCCGCAGTGAATCGTGCTGGAACAATAAATGAGGCCACTCCTCAAACGACCAGCTGTAGGGAAAGATCACACATGGCGTCCATCGAGCCGCATATGCCTTGCTGAACCGCATACGCTCCCGAGCCGCATGCGATTGAGAGTCTTTTTTGAACCGCATAGGGCCGCTCCTGGGCGGGCCGCATAAGCTTCTTACTCAGAGCCGCATGGATCATTATTCTAATATTTTCCATGCTTCTACACGTACCACTATGCATGTCACCAAAGGCCCTCATCCACAGCTCGTCATCTGACTGACCTACGATGGCCGGGGGCTGCTGGGAAGTGCTAGCACCAGCTCCCTCTGACTGTGTCGGCCCGGCCTCCCTAAGCCTCAAAAACTTGACCTAGAAATAACATCTATATAAATTCTCACATGGTCGCTAAAAATTAATGTTAATGAACTAGAATTAAGTTAAACTTCTAAAACTCGGCCTAGAAATAACATCTATATGAATTTTCTACGTAACTAAAAATTAATATTAATGAACTAGCATTAAGTAAAACTTACGTAGGTGTCCTGGGCCTTGTCGTCTACGAACCGCTCCCCCTTTGTGTGCGTGGCGAGGAACAAGGTCACCATATTCGGGTCTTCTTCCAATTCAACCTGTTACGAAATTATTATATGATTTGTCAGTTAAGTTGAAAGAAATATATTACTATAAAGTATTAATTATGGGTATACGGCGAGATACGTACCATATGGGTGAAGAAATTCATGATGGACCGTGATCCACCACACCACTGCGACACCGCCTGTCGTGCTTTTTTAGACTTCGCGGACTTCTCCTTGTAGGCTTCCTCCTCGATTCTTTTCTTCATTACCGTCCAGTGGACGGCAGAGATCCAACCCTGAATAAGCTCTCCCCGGCGCTCGCGATCCTTTTGGTCGAGGATCGCGTCCCTAATGAGCTTGCTGGCGACGCTGGAAAAAATAGCCTCGACAGCAACGGCGCGGTAGGGAGGGAAGAAGTAAGTCCGCTGAAAAAATCATAGAAGTACGCAAGTTATAACATGACATACTAAATGTTAAAAGAAAATAAACTTTTACGTACCGAATAGTGCTCAAACCAGAAGGCCTTCTTGTCGGCCGGGACATCCCTCCAGTTGATCCAGGGCCCCCCGTAGTTCTGTCACAGGAATGTACCCAGCGACCGGTGTACGGAGGAGGGATGATGCCTGTAAAATGGAAATTAAAATTTATTAAACAAGTTTATAATAAATTTAAACAAATTAAATGCAACAATTTACTTACCGCCTGGTCCGAGTACAGGCCCAAATCTCCAACCTCATATCCCCCTCCGGGTGACATGGAGGATCTGTCACAAATGGAAGCTGCAGCCTGCCCCTGCCCCCCTTCCTCTGTCCCTACCCCTGCCTCTGCCCGTAGCCTGCCCCTCGGCCTCGCGCTCGCCCTCGGCGTGGGCCTCGCCATTGCCCTCGACCTCGACGTAGACCTCGGCCTCGGCCTGCTCCCCAGTAGTGTGGTCGACCTCTGGAATACTCGACGGTACTGGCTGCGTATAAGAAGAAGGCCCTAGCCTCGAACTGCTAGAACCGGGTATGGAGACACTGCCGGCGACTAGACCGCTAGTGTATACTGGAGTGCGGGGGAATGAGAAGTCGGTAGGAGGAGTGGTAGATGGAGACTGTCGGCCTCGTCGACTCCGACCAACACCAGAACCAAAGGATCTACGTCGAGCCATATCTGAAAAAAATATAGAAGTATACCATACTACATCTGAAAAAATAAAAGTAAACCATACTACATCTGAAAATGTTGATAAGTAAACCATATTACATCTGAAAAAAACAAAAGTAAACCATACTACATCTGAAAACGTCGCTTATTAACGTCGCTAAAACAAAAGTAAACCATACTACATCTGAAAAAAATAAAATTAAACCATACTACATCTGAAAATTAAACATATTCAATCCACTTCTGAAAATTCATCTTGTTCCTCTTCCTCTTCCTCTTCCTCTTCCTCTTCCTCTTCCTCTTCTTCTTCCTCTTCTATCAACTTCCTCTTCCTCTTTTGATACTTCTACCTCTTCCAATTTATGAAACATGTCATGTGGAACTTTCGTTGAGTCCACATCGATAATATTTGTAATAAGAGGTAGTTCGTCTTCCTGATAAGCTATCTCGTCGACATCGAAGGTATTCCGAGCTTTAGTCTTACAGACTGCCTACCAATCTGATCTTCTGGCTCTTCGTTTTGGATAGCTGGTAAAGTAAACTAGCTGAGCCTGGCTTGCTAGAACAAACGGCTCATAAGCTTGATATCGACGGCGATAATTTATGTCAACAAGACCATGTTTGTCAACTCTCCAACCTCGACCTTGGATCGGATCAAACTAATCACATCTGAACAAGACGATCTTACAAGGTTCTATAGCATAATTGTATGTCAGTTCCACAATCTCCCGTAAGACGCCAAAGAAGTTATTGCATGGGTCGTCGTCTTTGTAGTTTGAAGATTTTATGCACAAACAGCTATTCTTCGTAGAATCCAAATCCAAGAAGTCGTCTCTTATTCGAGCATTTGTTGACTTGAACCTGAAACCATTTACGCAGTAACTTGGACAGGTCTTCACTTGATAAATTGGTCCCTTGGCTAGAGTTTTAATATACTCATTCTCAAAGATTGCCTCCGGATGATCAACCTAAATACCATATAAACGATGCTAACTTAATTATTATGTGCAAGTATAAATGTACAGAAAAAGTAAATTATGAAGATATCAGTACATATGCTCTCAACCAAAAAGGAAAATGAAGTCTCATTTGTTGTTCTACTTCCTCCTCGGTTGCGTACGGATTGTTGGACGTTACCTCATCCTTAAACATGCTGAAAAGCAACGAAGCATAGGTATATTAGTTATATTCAGAAGCAACGAAGCACGCAAAATAATTTTACTTACCCCTCTAGCTTGTCCACTTCTTCCTCGTCGCAGTTGAGCAATACATATAACATTGCAGCGCTAACCTCGTCGTCATTTAGATATCTTTTTTTCATTTTACCAGATGGTTTTTCGTAGGCAGTAAATACTTTCAGTTTTGCCGCAATACCAACTTCATAGCCGTCGTCATTTCTAGGAGACCTTGTTCTGTTTGTAGCAATATGAGGCTGAAAATACATGAAACAGAAGTTTAAAATCTCCTCAAGCACATATTCTTCACATATAGAAAACCCTCCACCCGTGCCTTATTTTTTACCTTCCTCTTGAGGTGGTTCAACTGTCGCTCGAACGGGTACATCCAACGACAACCGACAGGTCCAGCAATAAGAGCCTCATAGATAAGATGAATCGGCAAATGCTCCATTGAGTCGAAGAATACAGGAGGAAAAACTCTCTCAAGTTTGCAAAGTGTTACCACAATGTCCTTCTCTTGCTTCTCTAAACGATCGACGAGCAACTTGCAAGAACAAAGATCTCTGAAGAATATGCTAAGCTCTGTTAATGGATCCCAGACTACCGGCGGTAATAATTCCCGAAATACAACAGGAATTAACCTCTCCATGAATACGTGGCAATCGTGGCTCTTTATTCCGGTCAGTTTACACTCCTTTATGTCGACACATCTTCTTAGATTGGAGACGTATCCATCCGAAAATTTCAAGTCTTGGATCCATCTAGAAAGTCTCACTTTGTCCTCCTTGTCCAGCGAGTAGATTGCCTTAGGCCGCAAAAGCTTTTTCTTCCCATTTCCTATCATGTGCAATATAGGACGTCTGAATATTTCGGCTAAGTCCAATCTTGCCTTCTGATTATCTTTTGTCTTTTTTTTGACGTCCATTACAGTATTAATTATGTTATCAAATGTGTTCTTCTCGATATGCATGACATCAAGGTTATGTCTAATCAGATTTGTGCTCCAATATGGCAGATCCCAGAATATACTCCTTTTGGTCCAGTTATGATCTTCGCAAAATCCCTCGCAACGGCTGCTCGTTGTAGGATCTTCAATAGCACTTGGGATTTCTTTTACTTGCTCCCATGTGTCCTCTCTGGACCACATTGGCGGTGGATCGTCCTTCTCCATAGCTCCGGCATGAAAAATAGTTCTGTTCCTACGGTACGGATGGTCTTTCAGCAAGAACTGCCAGTGACAATCAAAGAAGCATGGCTTTCCTCCGTGTCTCAAACGAAAAGCCTTAGTGCGGTCTATGCAATACGGACATGAAAGCCGACCATGAGTGCTCCATTTAGATAACATTCCATAAGCCAAAAAGTCGTTGATTGTCCACATTAGTGCTGCCCGCATCTGAAAATTCTATTTTTTGAAGCATCATATGTGTACGCCCCTGTTTTCCATAGCTGCTTCAGCTCATCTATCAATGGCTGTAAGTACACGTCGATGTTCTTCTTCGGGTTGTTCGGACCGGGGATGATAATAGTTAAGAACATATAAGGTGTCTTCACGCACATACAAGGCGGTAGGTTGTACGGAGTGAGGATTACCGGCCAGCATGAATATTGGAAGCCTGAAAGACCAAATAGGGTGAAACCATCAGAGTAGAGCCCCAACCTTATATTACGTACATCAGAAGCAAAATTTGGATATGCTCGATCGAAGTGCTTCCACGCTTCTCCATCAGATGGGTGATCCAACACTCCTTCGGTCTGTTGTCGCTTGTGCCAACTCATATTTTCGACAGTCTCTTTCACCATGAACAACCTCTGCAACCGCGGCGTCAACGGCAAGTAGTGCATTGAAGCAGTCGGTCTTCTAGACTTGCCTGCAGCAGTTGGCCTGTAGCGATCAACACCACAGAATCCGCACACTTCTGCATCCTTGTGATCTTTGTAGTAAAGCATGCATCCGTTCTGACAGCAATCGATCTTGTCGTATCCTATCCAGAGGGATCTCAACATCCTCTTAGAGCGGTAGAAGTCTTTCGGTAACTTGGCACCCTCCGATAAGATATCGGTAATCAACTCGAGCACTCAATTCTAGCATTTTTACGACATGTTAAAGTTAGACTTTATGCTCAAGAGCCGGGTGATCACCTCTAACGGTTAATGGTTCTCACAGCCAGGGTACAAAGGAGTCCTTGCATTCTCCAGCAACTCCATAAACTTTGTGGCATCGGCATTCGGTGCCTCCTCAGCTGCGTCACGATTGTATGGATCGAAACTAGGCCTCGCAGCGTCGAAGACCATGTTCACGTACTCGTTGTCGACACCAGTTCGGTTGTGGACATTCATGTAAGGCTCCACATAAGGCTCCGATTGGAATGCTAAAAGTACAAGCTCTCCGTGTGCGGTCCATTGGTAGTAATTCGGAAGGAAATCCTTTGTGTATAAGTGATACGTCACATCCAATTCTGGTTGAAACTTCATGTTTCGACATTTTGCACACGGGCACTTAATGTCCATGCCGCCCATGGATTGAGGAAACGCCTTCACGAATTGAAGGAATTGTTCTACTCCGACGATGTATTCATCTCGCACACTGCATCTGTCATCTCGAATGCGATTGTACATCCACGAACGTTCTAGCAGATACATGGATATAGCCATTTCTAGATATCTGCAAATATGAACAAACTTTAAAACTAAAACGAATATACTACATACTACATATATACATATATACTGCGAGCCCCCTAGGGGCCCCACCCCCGACCGGTGGACCCCTAACCCTACGAGCAGCAAGAAGGTCCTAACCTGACGTACTGCCGTGACTCGGGACCATTCCTATGATCATCGGGATCAAGGAAAATAGACGACGGTATTAACCAACCAACAAAACTACGTGTTACAAATATTGACACTATCGGTACGTGGTTTCGAATCGGAGTATCAGATTTTTCGGTGTCGAAAAACAAATAATTATTACTAAATTATCAGATTTTTTGGCACTATCGATGCCCCTGAGCCAGCTCCCCCCCCCCCCCCCCGTACCCCTCCCCCCTACACCACCGCTAACCCTAACCCGAACCCTATCCATAACCCCTCCCCAACCAGCCCCCCTCCCCTCCCCAGCCCTCCCCCCACCCCCCCTGCTCACCTCCCCTACCAACCACCCCTAACCCTAACCCGAACCCTTACCATAACCCTCCCCTCCCCTCTCTCCAACCCCCCTCCCCCCGCCCTCACCGCCCAGCCGCCCTCCCCCTACGCCCCTCCCCCCCCCACACCCACCCCTAACACGAACCCTAACCCTCCCTTCCCCCCCAGCCCACCTCCTCACCCCCCCCCCCCGTCCTACCCCCCCCCAGCTACCCCCCAACCATTCCTCACCCCCAACCACCCGCACCCCCTGCCCCTCCCCCCGAGCCACCAGCACCCCTCCAACCACCAACAACAAAAATAGAGAGAGGGAGAGGGAGTCACGTACCGGAGGAGAGTCGGCGGAGAGAGTGAGAGTCGTCAGAGAGAGTGAGAGCCCCGGAGAGAGTGAGAGTGAGAGTGAGAGCGCTGGAGGGAGAGAGTGAGATAGTAAAATGGATAGGGGAAATGCATCGGGGGGGCGGAATTTAATTTAATTAGAATTTAGCGACGTTCTTACTAACGTTGCTAAATTAGTCGCTATTAGCGACGTCATAGCGACGTTTCGCGATGACTAGCTCATGTAACTAATATACGTCGTTGTCACGTTGCTATTTTCGTCGCTAGTAGCGACGGTTAGCGATGTTTCAGTTATACGTCGCTAATGTCAGCAATTTAGCGACGTTCTCTGAACGTCGCTAAATTTACGCTGCCAATTGAGCAGATTTTAGTAGTAATACTTGATTTTGATCATAAATTAATCTGTTCACTCGTTCATAAGAACTATTCAATTTACAAACCCAATAAATATATTCAAATCACAAAGGAACAAACCTGCAAAATATTAAATTTCAGTTCTAAGATCTTCTAAACTTATCTATTCGCCCATGATTGGTCTCCAAAAGCATTAATATCATCTTCATCTTAGGAACCATATTATGGCATTGTAAATCATCTAAAATTGTCAATAAATTCAGTCAGGATTGGAGCAAGCACAAGTCTAAGCCAACACGATACAAGTACAATGTCAAGCAAGTAAAACTCTAAACATGTAAATCCGATAGGCAAAAGAAAATATGTACGATATGAATAAGTAAAGCATGTAATAACATGAATTGACAAAATAACTAACAAATAGCAACATGAGAACGATATCAACTCAAGAATCCAAACAAAGTGCTCATGTATCTTTGGAAGCACAACTTTTAATTTATAGACATGCAAAATATAGGTAATGGTCTAACATGTTGTAACCATATTTCTAGAATAGAAGTATTTTTGTCTTATTCTATCTTGTATATCTTGTACCAATTTAATAATTATATTTCATATTAAGTGTAATGATAGTATTTTTATTATTTCATCTTGGTATTGTTGCATATAATTAAATATATGATGTAGTTAGTTGCAAGTTGTTAGCTACTAGTTAGACTAGTTGTTAATAAACCTAGATGGACCCAACTAGACTTGTCATGACACCATTAGTGAATCCATTAGTTAGTCTTGCTACACCCATTTAATTAGAGAGCAATAATTAAGAAAACCCTTCTTTTAGTTAATAGAACCTTCTTTACTTAAGCCCCCTTCCTAAAATAAACCATCTTGATTAATTGTGAGGACTTATTAGACATTTTATGTTACATTAGGATTGGGAATAGTGGCTGGTCATATTATCTATATAATCTCCCATTTTATTTATTAATAGCCTCCACAAGCCCTAATTTGCCTCCTCTCAATTCTCTCTCTATTTGAGAAGAAGACCCAATATCTACCATTCCTAAATTGATTCCCAACCCATTCCTATTGCCATCAAATGGAAGCTGGAGTTTGGATTAGCAAGGAGGAAGTATTGGAAGGAGGAAAGCATGAAGGATGTCCATTCTTGAGAATTGTGTCCACTAGTACCTTTGCATTGGGAATCCATCTCCTAATAGATAAATATGAGATTAAACCCTTGTATTTGATTCTAATTGCTGTAATTAGTCATTTAGAAAACATCCATGCATTAGGTCTACCCATGGGGAGAAGCTTAGGCTTCATTGGAAACCTTTGGAGACTTTTACATAGGTTTTTGTGTCAATTTTGGAGAAATATGAGATTGGCACACCAAGTGTTTGCCATTAGGTTAAGTAGGTCTAATTTGACTTGTTAGAATATGTTGAGACTAGCTACATGTCCACAATTGGATACAGTAGGATACGAAATGATTTTAGGGGCTTTTCCTTCGACAAGGGTTCCCTACACATGTGGGATTTTGCCATAACACATGAATTGATGAGTTAGCACTTAGAATAGGGTCTAGTTGCTAATTAGAACTTGTGGGTATGATTTGGGATGAGTTTGGATAGGTTCAGGGTGCGTATCATGAGTGTATCATGGCGTATCGTGATATGCATGCCAAGTGTTTGTTAAAATGACAATATGGTCATTAATGACTTTAATTTCAGTTTTGCCCTTATTTTTAGATTGGTAATACTCATTAGAGATTATTGTATATAGGTCCAAGTGTTGTATATAGATATATACATATATATAGCATTAGTGTATATGTGTGACTATACATAATTATAGCTTGACTGTGATGACAGTTGAGATATGTATGTTGGTATGTGTAAGGGATGACCTGTGACTCAAGTGTGTATAGGCATAGATGGTTATACCTATGTACAATGCATGTGTATGCATATTAAGTATGTAGAGTGATAGTTATACATATGTTTGGATATTTGTCCATTTAGAGAAAATGACAGTAGATCGATAGGTAGGCAGGGTTAAAGAGAAATGACAGTGTGAAGTGCCTGTGCACTTAGATATATGCACAGGGCATTGGTCAGCAGTGAGGCAGATTAGAAGAGGGCAGGAGGATTAGTCAGTTGGACATACATGAGCCTATGTGTCCAATGGTTAAGGGTTAAGAGGGGGTGTATTCAGTTGCAAATGTAGGGGGAAGTAATGTTCTGTACACAGGTTTAGTGAGACTCCTAGGCAATAACATCATGGAGGGTTGGCATATGCAGGTCAGTGAGAATACGAAAAGAGTTCCATGTGCAGGGAGCAGGGGTGTGCAGACCTGTAGGCCAATGGGGAAAAAAGCTGAAACCTATTGTGTGTGGGCATAGAATAAATCTAGATGGATAGATAACTAGAAAGGGATGTGTAGAGTGAAAGGGGGGCCTATACACATCTGTGTAGTTGTGCACATTTGTGCACTTTTTAAGAGAACACAATAGTAGCAACAACACTAGGTTGTTGTTTAGTTGCAGTAAGAGGGGGAGGTTGTCCCATATACTTGTGTGTACAATTCCTATGTGTCTTGTGAGTGCCTAGGTATGTATAAAGTATAGTTAGGACTTGTGTGTGTGTCGAGGAATGCACCAGGTAGGTGTCTTGTAAGAGTGTGTGTACATGTGGCATACACATGATAGTGAGGGAATTATCTGCAGTAGTAGTAGCTACTCCAGGGTTGCACTTATAGACAGAGGGCAGGTGCTGAACATGAAGGTGTATCAGCTACACTTAATGTAGGGATGATGAGGCTCGGGTTACAGAGGGTTTGGGGACTGCTAGGTGTGTCCAAAAGTCCAAGTGCCAGGCATTGGTGACTTGATAGTAGAGGATTTGGTCTGCTATCAGTTATAGTTTGAACTGCAAATAAGAGCAACTACAGTAGGTCATCTGGGTACAAATAGGGTATATCAGTGTGAGAGTTGTGCTTTGTAGATTGTTGATTTAGGAAGGATTGTGCAGGTTTGTGTGAGGTTAGTGAGATCTATGTATAATGCTCTATTGGGCAATTAGCACATGGGTATCAAGAATATAGGTGTGTTGCTTGTGTCTCTATACAAATGTGTACAAAAGTGCACTGTGCTAGAGATCATGGACAGCAGCAGGTTGGAGAGTGGGGACTGAACCATCAAGTAGGGGAAACTTGGCCTGGGGCACAGGCTAATAGGGCCTGTAGCAGTGAATACAAGGGATTTGGGTTCCTGTGAGAGGGGAGCATAGGAAGACAACAGATTATATAATTTGAGGGTATGTGTGTTGAGTTAGAGTAAGTTAGCTAGGTAAGTATATGTATGTGAGTGTCACATATGGGTATTATGTGATATTACACATGTGTGTTAGATGAGTGATAGTGCACTAGGTAGATAGCCTATAGCTAATGTATTGGTAGCAGAAGTTGGTAAATAGGTAATATGTGTGTGAAGTGAAGGAGGAGTAGGAGTATGCATTAGAGTGTTATCTTGTGCTATCTAAATGCAGCATATATAGGTAAATATTAGGCTAGTGTGGACAATTTGGTTAACCATGACATGTCTATATGTATATACATAGATAATGGGCACATAAGTTTGGGTGAATGTATATGATTAGGTAAACTTAAGGGCATGGGTAATTTGGTACATATATAGGCATGTGACCATATGTCATTACATATGTAATATTGGTATTGGGCTAAATAGGTTGGGGTATTACCTTGTAAAGCCTATGCATATGCTATACATGTAGATACCTAGGGTGTTGAGCTGGTATAGACTCGAATACCTTGATAAGGCAAGGTATGGTCCTAAAAACCTAGGTGTGACCTAGTTTGACCAAGTTTAGCAAGGTATTGACCCGATTGACATAAGTTTGACCTAGATTGACCTATTTTGACTTAGAAATGACTTGAAGACCTAGTATTGAGCTAGTATGGCATGTTTATAATTACAAAACACCAATTGACATTTATATTCCATATTTAGGTCTTCGATGCACCGTATCAAGTACTGTTGATATTCTACACCGGATCTCAGGCGAGACCATTCTCTGATAATTTTATGTTCATGATATCTTCTATGTTTCTTGTATTTAGTATAGATATTCTTAATTTCTTGACAAATTAATTACAAGGATTGGTCTTGCTTAGATCCCATTATGAGATGTTATTTCCTGTATGTCTTGGTATACCCTATACAGGCCCTGTTTTTGTTCTTATGCATTGTATAGACACTGATTCCTGTGAAGGCTCGTGACCTTCGTAGAGAATCTTGTGTCATAATGTACCATGGTTGGATCCACTATACTGGTCGGGGGTGGGGAGTAGTAGTGTAGATATGTGATCATATCCTTCATATGCATGTCATGTTCCCTGTGAGTATTAATCATGCACCACACGTATGATTAACCAGGCCATATATTCCTATACAAGTTTCCAAGTCGATCATATGTTAAAACTAGTAGTCACTCACATAAATAGTATTTCTTGATTACTATACATGAAGATTCTTGTTCTCCTATTTACTTACAGCATTCCCACATATGTTATATTCATGTACATGTTCACCTTATCATGTATATTCACTCTATTTACTGTTATATAGTCTTGATCATTTACTGAAACTATTACGAGAGATGTACTTCGCTCCAATCCTGACTGTATATATTTTTTAGATGACACTGATAATGGTTGCCCTACCTATTACGTCCTATAAGACGTGGTAGGTGTAGATCGGGAGACTCTGATTTAGGAGGGTCTAGCCACAGCCAAGGAGCCTTATTTAGCGACTCAGTTAGGCTAGATTTGTACTGGATTTGTCTCCGGCTCGACTCTTGGCCTGTTATTATTTTAGACTTGTATTTCATATTTGTTGACTCTTAGACTATTTGGACTTGTATTATATTTATGTTAGACTTTTTTTGCATTTTTATTTCATGTCATTATCTTTTATCTGTAAACCCCCCTAAATTTCTACTACGATTTTTTTTATTTTTTTATTTACTTTGTACTTCGTCGTGTGCATGTTCGCATTCTCATATTTGTACGTCGCGTACGAAATCGCATTTTCGTAATTGCTCGTCGAGTGCGAGTACGTGCGAGGTACGTATTTTTATAAAACGTTTTTATTATGGATTTATAGAAGAAGTATAGGTTCAAAATAATATGTAATAAATATTTTTATGTTTCATTTGCTTAAAGCTGTGAAAAGCGTCGCATCGAGAATTGTAAAAACTTTATTCTTTTATTATAAAAGGGCTATTTTATTTTATTGGTAATTTAGAAACAAGGTTTATATAAATATTCTAGAATTATGTGAGGTACATGACTTTAATTCATGTATATATATATATTGATTTTCAAAATTAATTATTATCATTATTTTATTATTTTGAAAGAGATATTTAAGTTTTTGTGGATTTTAATATTTAATTAATTATGGTAATTAAATTGGAAGTTGATTTTATGGATTTATTAATTTAAAATATAAAGATATCTAGTTTTAAATGAGATTAGATTTGATTGAATTAGTTTAAAGCTATTTAAATAAATGAGCAATTTATCTAGGGGGGAGAATATAAATCCATCATTGTCCATATCTATCTAGAAGCATCACCTCATATATAAGGAGAGGCTCATTTGCTCTCTTTTCTCCATAAACTCCACGATCAAAATTCTCCATCACAAACAAGGATAGTGCATCGTGTCCGTGCCTCCTCCATCCACTATATTTCTGTTCGTACAAATATATTATTTCCCTGGATCCGACAATCCCAGACGCCACCATAATAGCTGCCCTGATTCCCCATCCCGGCCAATCCCCTGATGTTCCGGCTAGAACACCACCACCGCCATAAAACAATAACCCGCATATATCACCTCTATCCTCCACCGCACTCCCGGCTACCCGCTAAACCAACAACATCACCACCATCACTCATGAAAGAAGGAGAGTGAATACTAACCTGACCGAGACCTGACGCCGTCCAAAACGGCCTACCCTATCGGCGAACCGTCGCACCAGCAGTTTTTCCCCGAACCCAGCTCCTCCGCGACCACCGCACAAGCATCCGCCTTACCTAGATCCTATGCCAACAGGCGACCGCCGCCTTGCTCTGGCGCTGGGCCGCCACCGACTGGCCCCACCAGTACATCGTCGCCGCTGTCTGCCACGTGCTCGCGTGCCATAGCCGCCGGAGCCCCAACTCCAGCACGCCCGACCTCCGTCGCGCTCAGCGCAGCCACCGCATCGAGCTCTCAAAACGCGCCACAGCGTGGCTTCCCCTTCGCCAGTCGAGCACGGACTCCAGCTCCGCCAGGTTCCCCGCGGCCCCTCTTCAGATCTGGACGACTGCAGCCGCTTGCCGCAGTCACAGCCGATGACCGTTCAGTTGTGCGGGCCGCACCGCCATCTTCACAGTCGAGCTTCTCTTGTAAGCCTCCTTCCCTAACCTCCCACTCCCGCTTCCTTCTTTTCCCCTCTCTATAAATCACTGTCCTTGGTGTTCTCTTATTATTATTATTATTTTTCCTTTGTGTTTATGAAGCCTCAGTGAAGACTCAAGAAACGAAGAATAAGGGGGGAGAGTGATAATGGGGAGAAATTTATTGATGTTTTCTATTAATCATGGCATTAATGGGAAAGGTATAATTGTATTTCCTTAAGTATATTAATAGTATTAATACCATCAGTTATTATGATTATTTTTGTTATTCAAATAATTAGGTACCATTTATAATCTTATTTTGTTTAAATAAATATATAATACAATACTCTCAAAAATTCTACCTTGACAACATTAAAGTTGTAGGCCTAAATTAACTTCCTAGTATTTAGTAAAGTATTTTAGTTAATGAAAATATACGATTATCTACCTAAACACCTTATTTTAACAAAAAGTTAGTTTTCAATCCTACAATATTTTTTAGAAATTTTTTTATGTGCTTACCTAAATTATTTTTGACTAATAAACAAATATCGTTTCCAAAGTATTATAAATAATTTCTTAGAATTTTAAGTATTTATTTAAAAACTATTTTTATAGCTTCTAAAGTATTATGAATATTTTTAAATAATAATAATAATAATATTTTATTCCATAATTTCTTTACGATTATTACCATTGATTAATACTGATCGTGCGTCCTATTTTCTTGAAACTTCGGACCCCTTCAAATCGGTCATGGCAATCGGACAAATCGGAACATAACAGACCATCACAATTACACCAGGCGACACACCAGGCAAGATACCCTACCATAAATTTACTGTTTACAATTAGTCTGCATTTTATTTATTGTATATCACTGTATATTTATTCCAGTTCTTCTAGCTGTACCATTATTATATTTCATGATTTACTACCTCCTCAGTGATATTAGCTTTACTTTACTTATTATCCTTTGATTGCATATGGATGTAGAGTTAAGGGACCACCATTTGTAGTGTATTACATAAACCTTGACACAGTTGTACCACAAGATATGTATGAGATGAGTAGTATGTAGAGGTCCTTGTGTGTTGGCTGATCACCCGTGCGCATGCGTTAGGACTAACTGCTCATAGATGCGACTTAAATAAGAGGATTGGGTGGGGAGAACAATACCTAACGTATGGGCTTCTTTGTACTTCCCGGATTACCTGTGCGCTTCTCTGGAGACGCAGGCTCTAGGTGCCCTCTAACGTTTCCCAGAGCGATATGGACGTAACCCCTTGCACATGATACCCTTTGACGAATTTTGGACGTTACGGACGTAGGCCCCTGGTGCTCTATATAGGGACTATATCGATCCCATTTACAGCCAGGGCTCATGCGTCGAAAGGATTGTTTATCAACTGCATGTTCACTTTAGTACGGTTAGGTTACCCTATTGATGCCTTATCACTTACTTTATTGTGGCATATTTTATATTCAGTATTTTTGGCATATTATTTATGTATCTTGTTATGTCCCTTTGAGGACCTAGTGAATTCTTCAGGTGTGTCTTTTGTGGTTTTTGCAGGTGCTCTAGCCAGGGCCCTTTTCTTCAAGGATGATTATACTTGGATCGTTTTCGTATCGCTCGACAAAATTTTGTTATCATGTATTTCTCTCTTTTTGTTGGTAGTGGATTTGTCTCCGCCCAACAACTTGTAAATGATAATTCATGAGTTTATTATAAAGCCTTTATTCTTTATTTGTGGATGAGATTAGTATCGTGGTTTACTGCATTTTACAGCTTATGTATACATACGATGGTTCCATATATTGGAGTATACATCGTATGTATGCAGCTGGCATGTCGACGTACTTAGTCTTAAGTATTTTGGGACTGGGGCGTTACATGTTTTTGTGATGGCCCATGCAGGTTGAGTTTATCACTTCGGTTATGTGACTGTACCGATGCGAACCTGCATATTGGAATAGAGTTTAGGATCTCATCCACAAGCTTGACCTCCTTCCCTGTTTCAAGTTTCAAACTCTCATTACCATCCTTGATTTGCATCCTACTTGAACTCTTTCTACCGTGAATTCTTATTTTTCGTGCTTAGTGACAGCTAGGAAGATGACTACACTATTATATGCTCATAGGTCAAACACATGGCTAGAAGGATTACGTTAACAATTAATATGCATTAAGGTCTAATTGAGTGATAAAGACAATTATTATTATTATTATGATATTAAGGATTAGTTAATTTCAAGTTGGGTAGTAGCGATAGTACCAATTACGAAGGATAGATAAAAATTTATTTTTGAGGCTAATAAGTGGTATTCACAAAAGGATAGTGAGAATCTATAAATGATCAAGAAACCAAGTGATTCTAAAATTTGGAAGATGTAAGGAAATTTATGACTTATTTTGATTTTTGGAGATATCTATTTTGGATATATGGACTCGACTTGAGGAATATTTTAAATTTTCAACTATGTCATACGATCTATGATTGATAAATTTATTTTAAGTTTAAGTTTCAATTATGGATATGAAAGTTTGGTAAAAAAAAATGTGTGTATGTTGATTGATTTGTGATAGGCTCAGAGTTATCTCAAGATTTGTTATAATTGTTGAAACACTAATTTTATGATATTGATAAGACCTGAAAACGACTAGTGAATGTTGAAGGTTTAGTTTGTGATGCAATGGATATGATAAGGGTTATTTGAAATTAATTAAAGGTAATTTTAAATTTTGATTATGTTTGACAATTTAAAATGGTTAGAAATTTTGGTATATTATTTTGAGAATTATATTGAGAGACTTTTGTGGAAGCTCGAACTTATTGATTTAAATCTCATCTTGATAGAGAACCAAGAAGCAAAAAAGGTCACCCTAATAGGATACAAGTATTCCACATTAATTGCCATATCACGCATGATCATGATAGTTGTATATACTCAAGTGTAGTTAGTCATGTACCAAACCATGTGATTATATCTCAATCTTGACTTACTCGACCTTCCCTTAAATCTAGATCTTTTATCGTGACGATTTAATCGTTTGAATCTTAAAAAATAATTAGATCATTCCTTAATCGTACCCCATCTAGGAGACCATCTTCTCTCTATAAATCGTGTTCCAACTTATTTTACCTTGATCTACGAGATTTCTTAATTATCTTTACTTCGTGCTTTAACTTGATCCTTTTTATTTTTGCGTTAATTAACACCTCTTGAACTCCTACTTTTTATTTAAATCATTTACTAGTCCCTACCGTGACATTGATATTTGGAGCACAACACTAGATTTTTCCTTCCAATAAATTTCACATACAAGACATAGACGACTCCACCTTCATGTAGACAAATTATGTCCCGCTAAAACGTATCCCCTTGTACTCTATTTTTATCATGCGACTTTCGAGCCAAAATGCTAACTATAACTATTACCATGTTACCGGAATACTTTTCGACTACAGATAGGGACTCACCTTGACTCAATTCTTTCAACCCAATATATGAGGGTGATCTACTTCATTTCTTAAATGCTTAATTTTGTGTTTTATCTTGATTACTTGACCCATGTCCTTTTATTTTCTTAATTTACATAGACCCATAACATCTTTTACTCTTCATGTAATATTAGCAACCCTTACTTTTTCCTTCCAATTAAATTGTTTCACTCATATTTCACTATGATTCCTCTGTAGCTTATGCAACCTTGTATCGTGTATGATTCCTTATGTAAAGATAAACTTTGATCATGACATCCTATGGTTAGTTGAGGTTAGATTAGGAAACCCACAGAGGAGAGTAATGGCATAGTTGAATAATATGAGTTGAATATGCATAAGTAAAATCTTACAGTAAACCGTATTAGGCGGAGTACATTTTATGATCTAACGAGAGTAGATTTTTTTATCGACAAATTAGGTCTTGTGGTAATATATTGTTAAGAAAATTTTTGAGATGATAGATAGGGTGTTTGAAGTTATTAGATTTCAAGAAGGGTATAAATTCTTAAACTCTTGATGATCTAAGAATTTAACTATGTGATGATTGTAAATATGAAGGTCATATTAAGGTGAGACTGATTTTACTCTTGACTAAATTGAATGATGAAATTTTAATGTAAAAGGGAAATTTTTTATGAGGAAGTTAGCTTGAGAGAAAATATGTAGGAAGAAGAGTATTAGAGATTATTTGAATTGGAAGTTTGGACTTACCAAATTTTAAGATTTTGGATGTAAGCTCATATCGAAGTAACTTTGAATTGAACTTCGACTAAATTGATTAAAGGTTGACTAATTTATTTTAGAAAATTTTGAAAGACGAAAGATTTGGTTTGAGAAAGATAATTGTTAGAGAATTATTGGATCAAAAACTTCTAAATTAAGGCATTCTATTATGAGATATCGAAGGTATATATGGGTTGACATCTAACTTTTGTCCATAAATATCAAATTTAGGATAGTGTGTTCGATGGAATAACAATTGTGAGAAGAAATCAAAATTTTGAAGATTTGTGATAAGAGGATAATGACGAATAAAAGATTTAACGACATGGAAACCCACAAGTAAATTTGACACGAAACTAATCGAGACTTGAGATAAGGGGATTATTGCCTATTTGTAAGGTTGCAACTCTACAGGATAATGGTAGTGTTGATAGAGTGTAAACATTCATGGGTTGTCATGCATTGACCATCTTTGAACTACTAATTTTATTCGACTAGAATTATCTAACTTACCCATTTCCCTATATTATGTCTTGAACTTCTCGTCCGATGATTTAAATCGTGACTCTTATCGACTAAACTCTTTTCATCCCCTTCGCCCCTACCTACGCTAATTATTCCTAAATTTTGAGGACGAAATTCTTTTAAGTTGGGTAGGATGTAAACCCCCCTAAATTTCTACTACGATTTTAAAAAAAAATTTATTTACTTTGTACTTCGTCACATGCAAGTTCGCGTTCTCATATTTGTACGTCGCGTACGAGATCACATTTTTCGTATTTGCTCGTCGAGTGCGAGTACATGCGAGGTACGTATTTTTATAAAACATTTTTATTATAGATTTATAGAAGATGTATAGTTTCAAAATAATATGTGATAAACATTTTTATGTTTCATTTGCTTAAAGCTATGAAAAGCGTCGCATCGAGAATTGTTAAAACTTTATTCTTTTATTATAAAAGGGCTATTTTATTTTATTAGTAATTTCGAAACAAGGTTTATATAAATATTCTAGAATTATGTGAGGTACATGACTTTAATTCATGTAAATATATATTAATTTTTAAAATTAATTATTATCATTATTTTATTATTTTGAAAGAGATATTTAAGCTTTTTGTTAGATTTTAATATATAATTAATTATGGCAATTAAATTGGAAGTTGATTTCGTGGATTTATTAATTTAAAATATAAAGATATCTAGTTTTAAATGAGATTAGATTTAATTGAATTAGTTTAAAGCTATTTAAATAAATGACCGATTTATCTAGGGGGAGAATTTAAATCCATCCTTGTCCATATCTACCTAAGAGCATCACCTCCTATATAAGGAGAGGCTCCTTTGCTCTCTTTTTTCCATAAACTCCACGATCAAAATTCTCCATCACAAATAAGGATCGTGCATCGTGTCCCTGCCGCCTCCATCCACTATATTTCTATTCGTGCAAATACATTATTTCCCTGGGTCTGACAATCCCGAACGCCACCATGATAGTTGTCCCGATTCCCCGTCCCGGCCCAACCCTGACGTTCTGGCCAGAACACCACCACCGCCAGAAAACAGTAACCCGCATACATCACCTATGTCCTTCGCCGCACTCCCCGCGACCCGCTAAACCAACAACATCACCACCATCACTCATGGAAGAAGGAGAGGGAATCCTAACCAGACCGAGACCCGACGCCGCCCAAAACTCTTGCCCCTATCGGAGAACCGTCGCACCCGCGGTTTTCCCCCGAACCCAGCTCCTCCGCGACCACCGCGCAAGCATCCACCTCAAATAGGTAATGTGTGAGGGTGCACTAGGTAGATAGCCTATAGGTAATGTATTGGTAGTAGAAGTGGGTAAATAGGTAATGTGTGTGTAAAGTGAAGGAGGAATATGAGTATGCATTAGAGTGTTAGCTTGTGCTATCTAAATGCAGCCTATATTGGTAAATATACGTAAATGTTAGGCTAGTGTGGACAATTTGTCTAACCGTGACATGTCTATATGTATATACATAGATAATAGGCACATAAGTTTTGGTGAATGTTTATGACTAGGTAAACTTAAGGGCATGGGTAATTTGGTACAACTATAGGCATGTGACCATATGTCATTGCATAGTTAATATTGGTATTGGGGTAAATAGGTTGGGGTATTACCTTGTAAAGCCTATGCATATGCTATATGTATAGATACTGACGGTGTTGACCTGGTATAGACTCAAATACCTTGATAAGGCAAGGTATGGTCCTAAAAACCTAGGTGTGACCTAGTTTGACCAAATTTAGCAAGGTATTGACCTAAGTTTGACCTAGATTGACCTATTCGGACTTGGAAATAACTTGGAGACCTAGTATCGAGCTAGTATAGCATGTTTATGATTCTAAAACACCAATTGACATTTATATTTCATATTTAGGTCTTCGAGACACCGTATCGAATATTGTTGATATTCCACACCAGCTTTCAGGCGAGTACATTTTCTGATAATTTCTTATTCATAATATCTTCTATGTTTTTTGTATTTAGTGTAGATATCCTTAATTTTTTGACACATTTGTTACACGGATTGGTATTGCCTGGATTCCGTCATTAGATGTTATTTCATGTATGTCTTGGTATACCCTATGCAAGCCCTGTTGTTATTCTTGTGCATTGTATAGACACTGATTCCTGCGAAGGCTCACGACCTTCGTAGAGATTTTCGTGTCGCAATGTACCATGGTTGGATCCACTTTATTGGTTGGGGGCAGGGATTAATAGTGTAGATATCTGATCATACCCTTTATGTGCATGTCATGTTCCCTGTGAGTGTTAATCATATTTCGCACGTATGATTAACTAGGCCATATATTCCGGTGCAAGTTCCAAGCTGATCACATGTTGAAACTAGTACTCACTCACATAGATAGTATTTCCTGATTATTGTACATGGTGATTTCTGTTCTCCTATTTACTTACAGTATTCCAATATATGTTATATTCATGTACATGTCACTACAACAAAATAAATAATGACACTTTTCTTACGACACTTTCTAAATAAGTGTCATTAATTTTTCATAGTAATGACACTTTACTAAAATTTGTCGTTGTAATTAAGTATTTATTATAATCTATGACACCTTTTTAAAAGTGTCATAAACATAAATTCAACAACACTTTTTAGGTCACTTAAAAATGTCGCAAGTAATTATATATCAAATACAACACTTTTAAAAATATCGCAAACAGTTATATACGAAATAAAATAATTTAAAGTGTTGTCTAAAATTTCTTTTCCCATAAAAAAATTTACTCTATTGCCTGTGTCAAAAAATTGGCGTCTTTAGCTGTTGATAACCAAGTTTTTTCCCTTTTTCTTCTTCAAAATTTTCCTGGTCTCTCTTTCTTCTTCAAAATTGGTTCTCATTAGCTACCAAAAAATTGGGGTTGGGATGTTTTTTACACCGTCTCACCGCCGACGTTGAGGTCGGGCGAGCTTTGTTCCATGGCTTCCTTTTCCAGAAGAGTGCGTCGAGCCGATCGCCTCATTCTCAGACGACGGTGACCATTTCAGACCGAGGTAAGCTTTCCCATCCATAGGCTTTGTCACCTCTTGTTCCAGCTAACCGTGTTCTTCAGTGTACCAGGGACAACGGGTCCACCTCTCACGGCATTGTTCCGACCAAATCCCCTCCTCCGCGGATCTTCCTCTTCGATGTCGGCCTCAGGAGCCACGTCTTGCTAATCCGGAGGATCCTGTCAGATCCCTGTCGACATGGTGCCAATGAAAAAATATTGTTGATTTTCTTATGTCCTATGGTGTTGACCCTAATTCACCGATCCTCCTCCTCCATGGCCTCCGCCTAGAAGCAGTTGACGGTCGGCACGTAGGGTGGCGCCGTCAGGAATCTCAAACCCATCATTGTTGCCTCACCGGACGATGTCGAATCCATGGTCGAGGCGCTGAAGAGGCTAATGATCGAGGCTACCGCCTCGACCAAGAAGATCCAGGTGACGCAAATTAGTATATTTTTTGTAAAAAAATTTGTATATTTTTTGTAAATTAGAATCACAAATTGGAAACACAGAAGATTAAGTTTCTATCTTATAACCTAATTTTAGGTTTTTTATAGAGGTAAAATTTATGGAAAGACTATAATTTGACACGAATTTAAAGTTGGTAGTGTTCATTATTGCATGATTTTTGGTTAAAATTCATAATAAGAGGGACAAGGTTTTGATAGTTTGGATCGATGATCTTCACATACTTAGAAGAAATTATGCTAAATTTCTATCTAGCAGCCATAATTTAATTCAAAAACTGACAAACTTGCCCCAATCAAACTATTGGGGGCATAATATTATTGTACTATTTGGAATTGACTTTCCACGGTTTTGTATTAAAATTTTATATTGTGCATTAGGTTAAAATATACTAGTCCCTTTCATTTTACATAACGGCATCTGAATCAGTCATTGGATCGGATAGTATGGTCTTTGCTTACTTTTGTAATTGTTTGGATTGCTACATCCATTTGCTCTTTTAGATGAAGAAAATTAAAGCAGTTAATCTTTTCACACTTTTTAGTCATAGTCTTAAAGCGAGAAATATTTATATATGTTTTTACTATTCTTTAACGATCTGATACATCATATTTGGGTATGTGCTAGTTCTGGTACATCCTGCCTAGGTATGTTTTGATACAAATAATAAAGCATGCATGGGTATGTGCTGGGTTTAAAAATGATGGGTGGATACTCGGTTTGTGAGTATCAGTTTAAAAAATGCTGCTGCTATATTGGGTTATCATCTTTGTTTCAGTGGTCACTTGATTTCAAGGGTCATTTGATTTGTGAATATCAGTGATCATTTGATTTGTGGGTATCAGTGATCAATTTTTACATGTTTGTTTCTAAATTAATTTTCAGTTTGCTGCTTCACATGTATCAAAATATTAACCACTAATACACGCAGTAAGAGATTTAGTCTAATTTGTACTTTTTTTCTTCACAAAATGCTTGTGAGTATCCTATAAAGCATTATGAAGAAAATAAAATACAGAGAAATGAAATAGGAAATATATCAACAAAAGCGAAGAGAAGAGAAATATATGGAAAAGAAAGAAAGAAAAAAGACTCTTTTATGTCTGATGAACTTGTTTATCAATATATGGACTAAAAATCTGATGAACTTGTTTTCAGACAGATACAACATCAGTGCTTCAGGAAGTTGGCATTTGTATTAAGGTTCTTCATGAGCAGATTCGTGTAAGCAACTTTAAAAAAATGCTTTTTTTCTTCACAATGCTTGTGAAGAACCTTAAATTGATTTTCAGTTTGTGGGTATCAGTTTTAAAAATGTTGCTGCTATATTAGGTTATCATCTTTCTCTTTTTCAGTTTGTGAATATCAGTGGTCATTTGATTATACTTTTTTTCTTCTTCATATTTTTTTCATTCTGGTTAACTGAGTCGAGACTTCTCCCAACTTCTCCGAAAGTCTTGACAAAATTTTCATGCTCTGGAAGTAGAGCATTGGTTTTTGGCAATAATTTGTTTCTTTCTCTCCAGTTCTGGTTTTTGATAATAATTTGCCTAATATTGGAGAAGGCTTCCATTTGTAGGAGAAGCCATCATATATGAGCCTATCATATGGTGTCAAGAATGAGGAGGTATCCTATATTTTGTTAACAGGTTTGGTATTGAGAAAGTGAATACATGAGATAATCCTGTCAAATTTTGCTCCAATTTTGGTTTGGCAACAGTTTCCATAATTATGTGGTATCCATATGCAAGAGAATGTATGCAAGGAATATTTTTGCTGCTACAATTGTGATGTTGCCTTTGCAGTATCATGGTGCATAATATTGGAGAACTAGAACCTGTTTGGTATATGTTGTTGCCTTCGGTTCGAGAAATATTTTTTCTTGAGGCATTGTTGTTTCTTGCGGTTGTCAAACTTGTTATTCTCCTAGCTTATTCTTCTCCTGCTAGCTTGTTTATGTTGGTAGATTTTTTCTGCTAGTTAGCTATAATATTTTTGCTGCTAGCTTGTTCTTCTGCTAGCTTGTTTATGTTGGTAAGTTTTTGTGTACTATATATGTTCTGTTGTATTTTAAATTGTCCTTCATGTGTTCTCTTATTAAGGGTCTGATACTATGTTTAATACCTGTATTGCTGCAAAATGGAAAAATGAATGGATGTGGGTGTATGTACCAGTATGATACTCTGTTACCTGTGTTACTGCTAGCAATATGGCTTGTCTGTAACAAATGTTGTTAACGCTGCAACAAATAGCTCATAGGTAGATAGCACGTATGAGTTCAGCTTTTGTATTTTAGAGTTTCTGTTTATGTTAATGTTGTTAATGTTTCTGATTTTTGCTCCTCTTTGATATGGATTTTTTGATTTGAAAGCCGAAATTTAACTCTCATCTTTTTGTATGCAGATTGATTGATGTGTTCGGATTAGATTCGAATTTGATGCTGGAAAGAGTTGGGCACGCCAAGTAGCACTAGTAGAAATCTTATTTGTTAAGCAATGGACTTTGTTATGTAATAGACTTTTTTTTGTCAATATTACTTTTTGTTGAGATTGTGTATGAATTTGAGATATTTTAATATACATATTATTTTTGGTACATTAAAGTTTTATTATGTGTGGAATTGGTTTTGGTTAATTACGTGAAGACAATTATACAAATGAAATTAATTTACATTTCGTATACTTTAATGATATTTTTGAAGGCATTTAAAATTGTAGATACCAATTGTAGGAACGAGATGTAAAGCACTATACTCTAGAGGGGGTGAATAGAGTAGGCAGCGAAAATTTAGCTATTAAAAATTATTAGCAGCAAGATCACGGAATATATATATTACAGATATGTAAATGAAAAGTAGAGAGCAGAGAGAAAACGCAAACACAAGGATGTATACTGGTTTCCCTCTTGTGAGGCCTAGTCCAGTCGGAAGAACTCTAGCTTCCAGTTGAATCCACTATGGAAAAATATCGTAAGTTTTCATCCGAAGTTCTTGCATCTTCTACAACGCGAGCCTTGATCTGAAGTACTCAACCAACTTCAATTATGAAGTGTCTTTCTTCAATCAAGCCTCTAATTATAATCACTCTGAAACTTCTAGACCATACCACACTAGCAAATCGACTAGAGGATTGTAACTGGCTTTGGATTTAAAATAAATAGCTTAGAATACTTTGGAAGAACGTATTAGGATTAGAAAGAAGAGAATGGAGAGGTTTGTTGAAATGAGAGAAATTCTTCTCTATTTATAGTCTTTTTCAAAAAGAGAATTCGGGCAAAATTCTTTGGAAGAATCTCGGCAGATAGTCGTTGCATCCGTAACTGCGGGAGACCAAGTTCAAAATCCAACGAACACCAACTAAACTCGGGCGAATTTGGGCCGAATTCTGTTAGAGTTTTGTTAGGGTTTTTGCAAATTGGTTTTTGGGATTTTTGAAAAGTCAGGCAGTTTAGGAAGTAGTTTGGAATTTTGTAAGTGGACTTGTTTTCAAAATAAAAGGGTGTTTTAAAAACATTTCTTGGGCTTATTTGCTAGTACGACGGAGTGTAAATTGTATTCCTAGACTCAATAAATATGAAAAATACATTGATAAAATAGAAAAACCAATAGTCCTTTGATGACGCTTTTCTTCTAATATTTGAGCAGACCTGAAGACGTCTTTTTCCTTGACGGCAGTCGTCCAAAGATAAATAGATCTGAAAATCTGAGTACCTTTCGGGGGCTTCGCCCCTAAACCCCCAGAGGGGACACTGCCCCCTTGACCTATGTCCGTTGACCAGGCAGCGGAACCCCCGATGCGAGGCCCCGGATAGGTCGTTGGGCAATTCAGAGAAATCTTCTTGTATAATGCCGTCTTTGGCCCATTAATAATTCTCCATTGCATATGTCCTAGTTTGATCATGCTTGATCATGCTTACTGCATGTCTGCTAATACATGTTAGACGAACAAAACACTATGATGCATTGTGATACAAACATAGAAATATGATATAGAACATTAGGACAATGCTAAATTTAAGTAGCAACATGATAGTGATTACATGAATATTAGTGACGTCATTATGTTAAACTTAATTGATTAGCCATATTCAAAAATATGATATAATCATTGGGCTAACAATCTTCCCCTTTTTTGATTATGGAAAATCAGTTAAGTTTAAGATATAAACAATATATGCATATATCACTAATAAACACATAATACTAGAATATTGTGTGCTAACTTAAACTTATTTCTCTCCAGTTGACATGATAAAAAATAAGCTCCCCCGTAATTCAATCATAACAAAAGGAAGGCAGAAATAATCATGAACAAAAATTAGGAGAACAGTGTAACGACAAGTTTAGAAAATTGTATAACTAAAGTAAAAAAAACTTGTAAGAACACAAAATAGTAGGTTGAACATAAAAAAATGAAATGAAACAACAAGTAGTTTACCAACTAGAAATATAACATGACATTCAAAACACAATATGATGTATAAATGTAACTGTAGTTGTGAAATAGAATAATAAAAGATTTTAATAAAAAGTAGATATCAATATAGTAGAAATCAATCATTGGTCATAAATAATCCGTGAGAAAAAAATTTGCAGATATAGAATATACCAAAGAATAAATAAAAATATAATGAGACTTTTAACAATGATCACAAAAAAAATATGATTCATAATTTGCCCATACAAATTAGTAAATCAATTCCATAAAGAATATAATCATCGAAAAGAAAATCAACATAAATATACTAGAACCTATGCAAAATCTATACCAAAGTTCATGCATTTGAATTCAATTACCTTAGCATGATATATGTATATCCATTAGATAAACTTAAAGGTAATGAAGACAAAATACTTGAGAAGGAGAAATTCAGTCGACATGAAGGCTCCCATAGATTATGATCAGTCTAAATATAGATAATCATGAACTTTGAGATAAAATCTCAATAAGAAATGCCAAAATTAATTTAAACTCAAGACAAAAAAAATCAAATAAGGTTAATTAAATATATTTAGCAAGATAACTTTTAGAAACTCGAATAAAATAAGAGAATCAAAAAGGGATAATAATTAATAATCATATATTCTCTCATAAATCTAATACAAATTCAAATATCATGAACAACTCAACAAGATATTTAAATAAGAGAATATAAGTCCATGGTGAACTAGGAATACCACATATTAAGGGTATAAATGAATTAGAACAATTATAATTTGCTCCCCCTTAAAATATGCGTATTTAGTTCCAAAGTAATTTATATGCAAAAATAAATAAAATAAATAATCAGAAGATCTAAGATATATCCAAGTTATGCATCTTTCTTTCCTTTGATCAAATACATATAAAGTTTCAAACTTAAAAACAAATATCATCTTTAGGCAAGTAAAATAATATCTAATAAATAAAAGCATAAAGATGAACAAACAAAATATGTCTCCAATTAAAATTTTATATAAAATAAAAAAAATATCAAGACAGTAAAGAATTTTTGAAAATTGTCTTAATGCGCGAATAACGGACAGATTCAATAAATCGAAAAGAAATCAAAAAGACTTTTGAAATACGGAATTTATTATTAAAAACTGTCTTAATAAATGTTCGAATGCGTCTGTTTAGTCTTCAGACTGACAACTGACGATTCGAATCCTTATATCACGGAAACAGTTTTTATAAATGAATCCATAAATCAAAAATAGCCTATTTTGAACAAATAAACATAACTAGATAAATGTCCAAAGAAACATGTATTCCAGATATATGGCATGTTAAGGGGATAACTGATTTGAAATAATTAACTGCGCCACCTTTACATGGTTATATCCAAAAATAATAATAGTTTTGACAAAATTTAAAAAATTTAGAGATATATTTCCAGAAGTAGAAAACTAATTCAAAAATATTAGGTCTTCTTATCAAAATTCATTTCTTCCCTTTTGAAGCCGTTGACGATGTCCATTAGATAACCGTAGGGTTAAAGAGAAGAAACACTTTGAGAGAGAGAAATTCAATATGCCTGACTTCTCCTCAGCAAAGAGTTACTGCTATAGACAGTAAATAACTTGAATAAGAAGAATATAATAAAAAGCTTAAAGTCATGAATATTAAACAAGCTAAAGAAGAAATCACAAGACCATAATATTCAATAAGTAGTCACAAGATCATCAAGTCTGAATATCGAATAGTGTGATAGAAAAATAAATATATCAAAAGATGACAGACACTAACCTATGGAAGTTCAATGTATGTTACCTTTTGTAAAAAAAATTATCATTAAAAAATATTATCCATCAAAACTAAAATCCAAAATCCACCAGATAACAATTGCAACTAGATCTCAATAAATCTTTAGTTTATAAAGCATTGATCAATCTTGGGTTAGTTGTAGTGATGCTGTCCCAGCTAACGGAGGTTCACCGAGGAACACTTAAGTACCGCTTCGCTTTGTTCATAGCCGTAGTTGAAGTACGTGTAGGCAACGCTAGAGGGGGGTGAATAGAGTTCTTGTGACAATAATGAACAATGAAAAAAATCAACTCTATTTAATCCTAACTAGTAAATAATTACTTAGAGTATAATGCGGAAATAAAGTAGAGATCAGAAAGCATACGCAGACACAACAATTTTAACCTAGTTTCTCTCGTGGAGGACTAGTCCAGGCCTGAGAACTCTAGCTCAGGATTGAAATCCACTATTTGTGAAATAGCTTTACAACCACGTGCCTTTACACAGAAGAGCACGCCAACTTCTTGAAAAGATCGCTGAGGCAAAATTTAGAATTTTCTAAGTGACTTCTTGAAGACTCTTGCACTAAACTTCTAATTGGCTCGCACCGAGCACCTTATAGGCTTAGGAAGTTTTGTGGCTAGTAGATGAGAAGAGTATGGCTCTTTGGGATGTATAGGCTATAAGAGAGAAGAGAAGATTGGATGAATTGATCAAATGGGACAAAAGGGTACCTATATATACTAGTCCTGGGAGGCAGAGTTCGGCCAGAACCAAAATTCAAAAATTATGGCCGTTGGACAACTTGCAATGAGCAATCCCTAAAAATTAGCTCCTAGAATTTAGGAGACAGAGTTAGGCCCGAACTCTGCCTCCTAGGAGACAGAATACTCAATGGGCTAAATGGGCTTTGGCAGTTTGGCTTTTTGTTTGTTGGGCTTTCTGGTTATCTAGTCTATGTTTGAGGTTATGGTTGAGGTACTTAGTGCGACTCAACTTATAATAGCCTAGACTCAAATAAAATATAAAAATACAGACTTCCGATGACAAGTTCCAGCAGTATTCGTCGAACAGTCGTTGATGATGATTATCTGACTTGATATGAGTTAGTCATCTGATTTGTAGCTTTGATGACGATTTATGTGTCGAGTTGGATCATGTAAAATATCGTTTTGTTAATTATCAAGATTAGGTTGACTGCGATCCAATTTGGGTCAACAATCTTCTCTATTTTGATAATTGACAAAATTACGATATTTGCGTGTCGCAACATTCATACCTGGACACATATATTGCTCTTCCATAGATGGACAATTCGGCTCCCCCGTAAATAGAGAAGTCCTGATACAAGTACTAGTCCAAACAATATAGCACAAGTGTAGTACAATATAGCACAAATATTTATCCAAAAATGGTTAAGAAAATATCTCATATATCTCCCCCTTTGACATTTAGCAAGATGAAATAGAAGCTCCCCCATAAAAACATAACCATGGTGAAAATATGCAATCACACAACCAAGCTTAAGTCCAACGTAAGAGATAACTAGCAAACAATCCAAATAAAAGCCAGAAAGTCATAAAGTAGTACAAAGCATAGTTTTCAACTACATAATCACTGAATGAAAATAACAAAGTTCATAAACAAAAGACATCCTAAGCATCAGCAGCATCATAAAATGGACCACGGCCGTCACGAAGCACAGGAAGGTCCAGCAGAGTCGGATGGGTCGCTAGCAGAGCGACGAGGATCAATAAACGTCGCATCTGGATCCAAATACATCCTGATCTAGGTGTCGTCGATATGGTAACCTTCGCGAGAAGGGTCCCATACCATAGGATAAGATACCGTAGGATGAGTAGCCAGGGAGTACTGGATATCATGCAGGGTGTTGCTGATAGCTGACATCTGTAAGGTGGTACGATAGTCCATCTGAGTCCAGCGATCGTCTTTCAAGCGAAAACGATCACGCAGCATAGTCTGAATAGACTCAAGAGTAGTAGGTGGCTCGAGCGCAGGTTGGCCAAGAGCAGGGGGATCAACCTGAGCATCAGACTCGGAATACTCTAACTCAGCAGGAGACTTAACAGCTGCTAGAAGCCGTCATACCTTAGACAGATAGGCAGGGGCGGGAAGGAACTGGCACTCATCAAGAGGAATATGGAACGCACGAAAAATCATCGACAAATATAGGGAGTAGACCAATGATCGAGGTCTCTTTCGTGCACTAATTATCTAGTCCATCATAGTGCGTGGAAGGTTAAAAGGGACATGGAAGTGGAGATGATAAAGTGCAGAGATCTCAATATAAGATACTTCATCAGTCGATCCCGCTTTGGGCAAGATCGTGGAGAAAATGATACGATAAAGTTCATAGAAATACGGGTTAAAAAATTTAGCCCGTAACTTGCGTGGACGACTGTTGGGAGTACACAAATCATCCTTGAAACTTTCAAGGGACGATCCATCGAAAAATTGAAACTTGCGTGCATCGACAAGTTTCTCCCAAGAATTGGGTTCCGGGATCTCGAGATATTCCGCAAGTTCAAAATCATCAAAAGTAATGTCGATACCAGCGACACGCGAATAGATTCGTGTGTCGTCAAAGGTTAGATTACAGTAAAACCTTTGGATAGCATTCAAATATATAAGAGATGATGTAGAAACTAACTCATCGAGACAAAGATCATAGAATAATGGGTCAAGCCAAAAATATTGTAAAATTAATAGGATGACCCGCATACACACTCCTTGAACGAAAGTCATTGAACCATTCATTGGAAGCCTCCAATGATACAAAAATTTATTCATTGAATGTGTTGGGCTCATGAGGTGGTGGAGGATTAAAAAGTGGATGGATTGGAGGAACAAGAGAAGGAGTAGGAGGATTGGAGGATGAAGCATCTTCACTCCTTCTCTTGTCTCTTCCAAAGAGTCTAGGAGCCATGGAGAATTTGAAATAATTGACAAGGAAATAGAAAGGAATATGAAATTATACCTCACAAAGTTGAGAAAAGATGGAAGAGATCTCGCCAAAAGCTTAAAC
Source organism: Iris pallida (assembly GCA_029216955.1). Classification (NCBI taxonomy): domain Eukaryota; kingdom Viridiplantae; phylum Streptophyta; class Magnoliopsida; order Asparagales; family Iridaceae; genus Iris; species Iris pallida. Next base: position 1,735,784 of record JANAVB010018198.1, read on the forward strand.
TCTTGAGTTTGGAAAGAAAGAGAGCCCTAAAAATAGAGTTTCTAGGGTTAGAGTTTGAGAAATTTATGTTTGAAGGAAGGTGGAAGATGAACAAAGTGAAGAGAGAGGGTTGTTTCTCGGGTTTTAAGGAGTTTAGGAGCAGCCAAGCGGGTTAAATCTGGACCGTTGGATCAAATCAATGGATGGTTGAGCATCAGGGAAGGTTCTGTGACCAGGGACACAGAGTTCGACCCGAACTCTGTGTGGGGTAGAGTTCGGCCCTAACTCTGCCTCCATGGGCACAGAACACAGGAAAGTTAAAAAATGGCTAAGTGTTGGTTCAAAATGAATGGAATTTGAAAGTTTAAAAAATAGCAAATTTTTGATGGAAAAGAATGGAATTTAGAAATTTTGAATTAACTAAATTATAACTGAAATTAAACCATATAATAATTAAGAATTTATGAAAATGACCATTACGATGAGACTGTCATGGGGTAGCTTTAGGGGCCGGATCCCAACTAGCGGTAGTCCGAAGACTAGTGCACCATGTCGCTTAGGCTTTTATGCCTTATTATCAGAAGAACCCTTTTGGCTTGTACCCATAGCAAAGTCACCATAAAGATATATGTCATAATCGTTATTTACGCAAGATAATTTTTTTAATGACCGTTTCATCCAAAATTCCTAATTCTCGACAAAGAAAATTGAAGAGCTCTTCGGCCAGTGGTTTGGTAAAGAAGTCTGCTAGTTGATGTTCAGTGTCTATGAATTCTAAATTAATCATGCCTTATTGTTGATGATCACGCAAAAAGTGATGTCTAATCTCTATGTGTTTAGTGTGTGAGTGACAAACAGGGTTCTTGGTCAGATTAATGGCACTAGTGTTATCGTAAAAAGTAGGTATATGCTTGAAACATAAGTTGTAGTCTTCAAGGGTTTGCCGCATCCACAGAATCTGTGCACAACAACGACCAGCTGCTATGTATTCAGCTTCTCTTATGGATAGTGCGACAGAGTTCTGCTTCTTGCTAAACAATGAGACTAACGCCTTTCCTAGCAAATGAGACGTGCCGCTGGTACTCTTACGTTCGACTTTGCATCCCTCAAAATCAGCATCGGAATATCCGATTAAATCGAAGGAAGTGGTTTTGGGATACCACAAGCCTACCGTAATAGTTCTTTTAAGGTATCTAAAGATACGCTTAACTGCGGTCATGTATGATTCCTTAGGATTGGCTTGGTATCTAGCACATAAGCAAACACTGAACATAATGTCGGGGCGACTAGCAGTTAAATATAATAAACTACCAATCATACCTTGATACTTACGTTGATCAACCGGTTTGCCGCTTTCATCAGGTTCCTGCTTTGTGGTAGTAGCCATAGCGGTGCTGATAGGTTTGATGTTGTCAAGCTCAAACTTTTTCAGCATGTCCTTGACATATTTTGATTGACTAATAGAGACGCCTTGTGAGAGTTGTTTGATTTGCAATCCAAGGAAGTAGTTGAGCTCCCCCATCATGCTCATCTCGAACTCATCCTGCATACACTTGGCAAATTCCTTGCATAGACCCTCATTAGTAGATTCAAAAATAATATCATCAACATATATTTGAACTAAAAAAAATTATGTCATCAAGAGATTTTATAAACAGTATAGTGTCCACTTTCCCTTTTGAAAAACCTTTATCTAGTAAGAAAGTACTCAGACAATCATACCAAGCTCGAGGAGCTTGTTTGAGGCCATAGAGAGCTTTTCTAAGTTTAAAAATATGCTCGAAAAATTTATGATTTTCAAAACTAGGTGGTTGTTTGACAAAAACTTCTTCCTTGATAAAACCGTTTAGAAAAGCACTTTTCACATCCATTTGGAAAATTTTAAAGTTTTAAAAATTTGCAAATACGCAAAGCATGCGAATAGATTCTAGTCGGACAACAGGAGCATACGTCTCATCATAATCAATGCCCTCCTCTTGATTATATCCTTGGGCTACGAGACGAGATTTGTTGAGAGTGACTGAACCATCCTCATTTACTTTGTTACAAAAAATCCATTTAGTGCCAATTGTTGAGTGGCCAGTAGGTTTCGAAACTAGTTCCCAAACATGGCTTCTCTCAAATTGGTTGAGTTCTTCTTGCATCACGAAAATCCAAAATTTATCATTAAAAGCTTCTAAAACATTTTTTTGTTCTATTTGAGAAATGAATGCAGTGCTAGCTATAGTGTTTCTTACAGAGGATCGAGTAGTTATCCTTTTTGATATTTCACCTATTACTAAATACTTTGGATGAGAGGGAGTGAATTAGAACTTCTTTGGTAATTCCTTTGGAGAGCTGGTTTCAGACATTGCATTTATTGAAGTAGATGGTTCATCATCGTCATTGGGAATAACAGCTGTACTATTGTCCTCATCAAAAGTTACATTAGTAGACTCTTCAACAATCATGGAGCACTTATTGAACACTCTATATCCCTTACACTTGGTCGCATAGCCAAGAAGAATACCTTCGTCAGCTTTGGCATCAAATTTGCCTAAGTTGTCTTTGGTATTTAGGATAAAACAGCGACAACCGAACACTCTAAAATAAGAAACATTAGGAGTCCTACCAAACCAAAGCGCATAGGGTGTCTTCTTCGAAATAGGTCGAATCAATACCCTATTCAAAACATGGCACGCTGTGCTGACAGCTTCTGCCCAAAAGTATTTCGGAAGAGAGAATTGATTTAGCATAACTCTAGCCATATCGCCAAGAGTTCTATTCTTCCGCTCCAACACCATTTTGTTGAGGAGTTCTAGGACACGAAAAATCATGACTAAAACTATTTGAATCACAAAAATTTTTAAATTCAAAATTTTTGAATTCGCCACCATGTTCACTTCGGATACGAGTAATCATGTAGCCTTTCTCGGTTTGGACCTTTTTAGCAAAAACTTTGAAAACAAAAATTATATCACTTTTGTTTGTAAGAAAGAAAACTCATGTAAATATTGAGAAATCATCTACAATAACAAAAACGTTGAGTTTTTCGCCAAGACTGGCTACTCTATTAGGACCAAATAAGTCCATATGAAGTAATTGTAAAGGTCGGGTAGTACTTACAGTGTTTATTGATTTAAAAGAAGATTTGGTGGCCTTATTCTTTTCACATTCGGCACATACCGTGTCTTTCTTGAATGTGATATCCGGCAGTCCTCTGACTAGCTTTTTGGTGGATAGTCTGGATATAGTATCCATATTAGCATGACTAAGACGCCGGTGCCATATGAGCTTTTCGTCTTTGTGAGCGTAAAGGCATCTTCCTGCACTGTTAATATTACTAGATAGATAGAAAATATAAATGTTATCTTCCCTTATCCCCTCAAAAGCAATGTCTCCAGATGATCGATCATAGATAAAGCATTTAGTTTTCCCGAAGTTAATATCATAACCGTGATTAGCAAGATGACTAATGCTGAGCAAGTTATGCTTTAACTCGGTCACTAAATAGACATTATTAATGACAGGAGAGGGAGGATAACCAATTGTACCATTACCTATGATGTTGCCTTTAAGATTATTACCGAAGAAAATGTATCCTTCCTTTTTTATCGATAGTGTTGCGAATAGATTTGCATTTCCAGTCATATGGTGCGAGCATCCACTATCGAGAATCCACTTTCTTCTAGTTGAGGAGGGACGATCCACCTACACCACGAGTAGATGTGACCTTTGGTACCCAGATTCTTTTGGGTCCTGACAGGTTAGACTTTGGTACCTATGCATATATATTTCTATCAACTAATCTCTTAATCCTACATTATGGAAAAATATGTCCATATAGGTTAAAATATGTGCATCTAGCATGTATGTTTATACTAGAAGCATGTTGATAGTGGTGTCTATGTGTAGGGTGATGATAGCTACGTGCAACAGTAGTGTGAGTATGGTGACTGTGTGCAGCAGCAGGGTAACTATAATGATTATAGTGACTGTGTACAGCAGCATGATGATGATAATGATTACGTGTACGTGTCTTACATGCTGCATATGAATAGGTGTACATGAAAGCATAATTTTGTTTAGAACGTGGATGAGTGTTCTTGTGGTGACGTGCCTTTTTCTGTTGAGTTGTCACGTATTTGTACGTGTTGTGACTATAAGACTGAACTTGCGGTTGTACAACCTGCTTGCCCAGTTTAATCTCTAATTTCTTAGAGACAACATTCAATTCATCACATTTAGCAGTAAGACCGTGAATTTTACCTTTAGCAATTTTGAACTTGTTTTTCTCTTCAACAAGTTCTTTGTTTAATGTCGTGATCTCAAGTGTTTGGTTTTCAATGATTGATTCGGCATCGTGTAAGCTTAATTTAAGCTTGGATACCTCTTCAGTGTTTTTCATGGGTATAGTGTTTCTAACATCTTCTAGTAAACATGAAAGTCTATGGATCTCGGTTTCGTAGTCCTTGATTTTATCCTTTGCATGTTTATATTTATTGATTACCTTTTTGTGATCATCAAGTAGATCACCAAAGGCATCACCAAGTTCATCAAATGAGAAATCATCATAAGAATCTTTTACCTTTTCTGAAGTTGCCATTAGACAGACGTTAGCCATGTTTTGTGGAGAGTCTTCTTCTTCGTCTGAATCACTAGCCTCGCTTTCATGCCAGATGCTAGTGTTAGCATACTTCCTTGTAGTAGGCTTCTTGTATGGCTTCTCATATCTGCTTCCCTTCTTTGCTAAGGGACAGTCTTTCTTGACGTGTCCCGTCTTTTTACATCCGAAGCAGGTGGGTTCTTCCTCATCGTCTCTTCGTTCTCTTTTCTTTTTCTTTTTGTTGAAGCATAGAAACTTTTTGAATTTTTGAACTAAGAGAGCTTGATCGTCACCTTCGGAGTCGTCGTCATCAGTGTCTTCTGGGCTGGTTCTTCGGTGAAGAGCTTTCAAAGCAATCTCCTTCTCTTTTGGAGCTATTTCTTCAAAGTCTTTTAGATCGAGCTCATGCATCATCAACTTGCCCATCAACGTTTCTAGAGACATTGTCGTGAGATCATTGCCTTCGATGATCACCATGACTTTGGGGTTCCAAACCTTCGGTAATCCTCGTAGCACTTTGCGTATCTTCTCATGGTTGGAATAATCTTTTCCAAGAGAGGATAGCGGGTTGACGACGTCTAGGAATCTGGTGAACATTTGAGTGATCGTCTCATTAGGCTTTATCTTGAAAGCCTCGTATTCATGTGTCAGATGGCTGACTTTTAATTCTTTGACTTGCGTGGTCCCTTCATGAGTCACCTCCAAAAGCTTCCATACTTCATACAAGGTGGTGTATGTGGAGATCCTGTTGAATTCAGTCCTGTCTATGGCACAAGAAAGAGCATTAATAGCCCTAGCGTCTAGACTTGCCTGTTTCTTCTCCTGATCAGTATACTTGTTGTGGGGTTTCTCAACGAGACTTTCCTTGACAGTTATTTTGGGAGGTTTCTTGTAGCCATCAGTGACTACAGTCCACAGATCAAAGTCTAGAGACTTAAGATAAAAACTCATTCTAGTCTTCCAATAAGTGTAGTTGGTCCCATCAAATAGGGGTGGCCTATTTGTGGATTGACCCTCACCATAGTTGGTAGAGATGGGTTGTGTGGTTGCCATGGATCAACTCTAGGATGTAAGTCCTGTATCAAGAGAACAGAGCTCTAATACCAATTGAAGTACGTGTAGGCAACTCTAGAGGGGGGTAAATAGAGTTCTTGTGACAATAATGAACAATTAAAAAATCAACTCTATTCAATCCCAATTAGTAAATAATTAATCAGAGTATAATGCAAAAATAAAGTAGAGATCAGAAAGCATACACAGATACAGCAATTTTTAACCTGGTTTTCCTCGTGGAGGACTAGTCCAGGCCTGAGAACTCTAGCTCAGGATTGAAATCTACTATTTGTGAAATAGCTTTACAACCACGTGTCTTTACACAGAAGAGCACGCCAACTTCTTGAAAAGATCGTTGAGGTAAAACTTAGAATTTTCCAAGTGAGTTCTTGAAGACTCTTGCACAAAACTTCTAATTGACTCGCACCGAGCACCTTGTAGGCTTAGAAAGTTTGTGGCTAGTAGATGAGAAGAGTATGGCTCTTTGGGATGTATAGGCTATAAGAGAGAAGAGAATAGAAGATTGGATGAATTGAAATAGGAGAAAAGGGTGCCTATATATACTAGTCCTGGAAGGCAGAGTTCGGCCAGAACTCTGTCCAAAATTCAAAAATTATGGCCGTTGGACAACTTGCAATGAGCAATCCCTAAAAATTAGCTTATGGAATTTAGAAGACAGAGTTCGAACCGAACTCTGTGTGGGGGCAGAGTTTGGCCCGAACTCTGCCTCCTAGGAGACAGAATACTCAATGGGCTAAATGGGCTTTGGCAGTTTGGCTTTTTGTTTGTGAGGATTTTGGTTATCTAGTCTATGGTTGAGGGACTCAGTGCGACTCAACTTACAATAGCGTAGACTCAAATAAAATATAAAAATACAGACTTCCGATGACAAGTTCCAGCAGTATTCGTCGAGCAGTCGTCAATGATGATTATCTGACTTGATATGAGTTAGTCGTCTGATTTGTAGCTTTGATGACGATTTATGTGTCGAGTTGGATCATGTCAAATATTATTTTGTTAATTATCAAGATTAGGTTGACTGCGATCCAGTTTGGGTCAACAGTAGTGACAAACAGACCCTTTGTAGGCTTGTACCCAAAATAAATCTCTTCTTTAATAACCAAGGATTTAAGAAGAATTTGTGCAATATGAAATCAATTATATTCTATGGACTTTCAAAAAAATCTTAGAACAATGTAGCATATGGTATAAGATGTATCATTTACATTTATTCCTATGTGATACAAAATCATTGGGTAATAATAAAATGTAAAATATTTGTAAATCAAAATGTAGGACCTAGATACGCTGATGTATACTGTAACCTAGGGGACTGGGTTCAGTACCTTAGATCTAGAACTAGATACTGGTTGTAAATAGACCTTAATAAATTTTAAGTCTATAAAGTATTGATCACTTCGGGTTAGCTGTAGGGGTCGGTTCCCAACTAGCGGTAGTCCGAAGACTATTACACCGTGTCGCTTCAGGCTATTTACACCTGTATGACAGAAGGACTCTTTCGGCTTGTACCCAAAATGATCTCTACATTTAATAACTTAGATTTAAATGAATATATGTAGTATCATCGAACAACATCAAAATTCAGAATCCCTAAATATAAAAGAATTAAATACCCAAAGAATGGTTTATCAAGATCAAGATATTAAAGTTTATCTAAATAAGAGTCATGTATCCAAAAATGTCAACCAAAAATCCAATAAAAACATCAATAAAAGAGGCTTTGAAGAAAAGAGAAGAACATAAATTTGTTCAAAATAATCAATAGCTAAAGTATGAGATAAGTACAAGTTTGAAACTATTTTTTAAAATAATATAGAACTTGAACTTAACTCATATATCCCCCATAAAGATATTTATACAAAAATATATATTAATATAAGCATTATATGAATTATTCATATATCCTTAATAAGCCAAAGAAAAATTATCACAAGATCAAAAACATACATAAATATGCTTTATCAGACAAAGATGTAATTGATTCATAAGAAGTTAATCAAAATGAAATATGAGAATCATTGGTGAATATATTATGCAAGCACAAGGTTAACATAAAAGTATATGTATATACTTTTCAAGTAAATAGGAGACTTGTGCTAAATATACATACTTACAAAATACTGATCAAAGTAAATATGACATGTTAAAGACAAATCGATAAAAAATGACCATTAAAATAATATTAAAGACGAAAAGTCAAAAACATATTAACCAAAAAAAATTAAGCTCCTATGGACTACAGTGGTATGCATGCTTCAAGAATAAGATTAAGAGTAATGAGCATACATAGACAAATATGTCACATTAATAGAAAATAAAATACTATATATTGTAAGAAAATCATTTAAGCTAAACAGCTAGCCAAGCTAGGATTAAATCTCACATTGATTCAAATAATAAACAACTAAAAGATATCAAATAGCAAGACATTAATAAGAACATGCTAGATTCTATAAATAAAACCATAAAATAAATTATTTAGCATGTTACCAAAGTGGTTCAAGTGACCACACTTATGTTGGTGCAATTGCATAGAAGATGACCTTTGTAGTTGTGCAACCACCAACATGTTCCATGGTTCTATAGTTCAGTATAAGTAGCTCCACCTCTGAGACTCATCTCACAGTATCGGTATTTATATACGGATACGTATTTTGCAGCGTATTTCGTATTTTCTTAGTTTCTGGAATGCTTTAAATTTTTTCTAAAACTATAGGTTTTCTCCTTGATTGACATACCGCCGGTATATCGGAGTATACCGACGGCATACCGCCCGGACATGTTTTCTACATTTTAGATATTTTCGGTTTCTGATATTTTTATGAATAGTGTTTCAGATATTTTCGTGAATAGTGTTTAGATATTTTCGTGAATAGTATAGATGCACTCTATTATCCAATGGATAATTGGTTTTGTCTGAATGGCCATGATTGACCTAGACTTTCACATGGATCATGATCCAACGGCTAAGGTTAATTCTTCCTTCTATATATATCATTTCACTTTCTTTCTCCTTTCTCTTTTCATTCTCTTCACTCTTTCTTCATTTCTTCTTCCCTTATCTCCCCCTTGGAGCTTGCCAAGAGCTTGGCCTTGAGGCCTAGAGTGTGGTTTCGTACCCCTCTTGGTGGTGGAGTAGAAGATTAGGCTTGGAGCTTAACCTAGGCAAGTACATGTTGCCAAATCTTGAACAAAAAAATATTTTTTGTCATTTTATTTCCCTTGGTAGTAAATACTTAGAATTGCTCTAAACTCATTTTGTAAAATTTGCTTTTCCTTATGATTCTCGTATATGTGCATGTTTCTAAAACTTGTTTAAGCAAGGTTTTGATTTTCTGTTAAAACCCAATATGGACTTAGTAGAAAACTTGGTATCAAGAGTGATACTAGTGTTACCATCATGTATCTTGGTCACATATACATATATGGGGTCCTTACCTAGCTAGTATACATGGATTTTGAGTTTGGTGGCAATCGGGACTCGTTTCGGTGTTCCGAGAACCCCTGTTTTAGAGTATTTTGAGATATTGATCTATCAAATCTTTGAATTTTTGAAATCTAATAGTTTCATGTTATAGGAAATTCAATTCTATGCAATTTAACTTTTGAAAATTCGAATTTCAATTTAAAATAAAGTTTTTATGGCCGAAACAAGTTTTGAGTCTTCAAAAATCAACTTTCTGTGACGGTTCGGAAAATCCGTCGGAAATCCGCAAAAATCCGTCGGAAAATCCGAACTTGCACCATAAAACTTGCTGTGACACTCCGGAAAATCCGCCAAAAATTTGCAGTAATCCGTCGGATAATCCGTTTTATGTTGTTGTAGTATGTTTTTGCCCGTTTCTGCCCATTTTTGTCCGTTTTTGATATTTTCTTCGATTGTAATAATTTATTAACATGATTAGATGATCTTGCATAGTTAGAGAATGATTGTACACCCTATATACACTTGACACTAGTATATTGTTTGCCATTAAAATCTTTTGATTGAGATTTCAATTACAAACAGAACAATGTTACAATGTAGGACTTAGATGTAGTCCTAGGAGTACACTTTTGTTTATCTGGGTTCCTTGTGCTGATGGAGCAAGTGGTAATACGTTGACTCCGTTGACGATCTGATGATGGTTCTCGATTCTCTGAAGGTCTGAGTTGCTCTGGGTGCTGGAGCTTGCGGAGAGGAAGAAGACCTTCAGAGAACCGAGAACCGTCGTCAGATCGTCAATGGAGTCAACGTATTACCACTCGCTCTATCGGCACAAGGGATCCAGATAAACAAAAGTGTACTCCTAGGACTACATCTAAGTCCTATATTGTAACACTGTTCTGTTTGTAATTGAAATTTTTATCAAAAGATTTTAATGGCAAACAAGCTGGCGACTCTGCTGGGGATGTATTCTTTACTTTTAGATAAAGAACAAAGAGTTTTGATGTGTGTTCATTTTTTTGCTGTCATGAACTTGATGATTTGTGTAGACCTATTATCTTTTGCGCACCTTGGTTGTTAGGTACAGATAATAAGTTTGAGAGAACCTGACATGTTTGCTCAGAGGTGATGTGGACGTGGCAAATATGGGGTTCAAATGATGGAATCTTCCTACTCAGAGTGTTATGGACGTGGTAGGAGTGACTCTAGAGGGATACGAGAAACTACTCAGAGGTAATGTGGACGTGGAAGTTCTGCGATCAATGTACGACAACACAGGGGTTGTCTGTACGGGATGTTTACTCAGAGGTAATGTGGACGTGGTAAACATGGTGGGTAGCATAGTCTTACGGAGCGTAGGATTTCGCTTTGTAGGGCGTAGAGGAGCAACTCAGAGGTAATGTGGATGTGGTTGTCCTTCTACTGGAGGATAGAACGCCACGGAATAGCTGGGTTCCGGAAGCGTAAGATTTTGTGGGAGGTATACGTGAGCCCTGATGATTGGGTCCACAGACTCTCTTATTGGGTGGAGATAGAAGTACATGTCTGAAGGATGTCAAGAGTAGTACTTCTTTAGAAACTTGCCGTTGATGGGCATCATGAACAAGTCCCCATTGGGTTTGGCGAGACGGTAAGCACCATTTGAGTATACCGTCTCTATGATGAAAGGTCCCTCCCACTTGGGCTCAAACTTTCCTGGTGTCTTGTGAGTCAACACCATCAGCCTTTTGACTGCCAGAACCAGGTCGCCTACTTGGAAAGTCCTCTGCTTGACCTTCTTGTTGAAAGCCTGTGATATACGAGCTTGATAGAGTTCGATACGTTGTTGAGCTAGGAGACATTTTTTGTCAAGTGCCTCCAATTCTCGCAGACGGCGACGTTGATTGTCTTCTTCTGTGAGTTGATTTGTAATGGCTATACGGAGTGAGGGTATCTGGATCTTGAGAGGCAGTACCGCTTCGCTTTCGTAGACCAAGAAGAATGGAGTGTTGCCTGTCTGGGTCCGTACCATTGTGCAGTAGGCCCAAAGGCATTCGTCGATCTTTTCGTCCCAGTCACGTTTGTTGGATGATACGACCTTTTTGAGTAGCCTGACAATAGTCTTGTTAAAAGCCTCGGCCAATCCGTTTGCTGCCGGATTGTAGGCGGTTGATGCCACGTTCTGAATGCGATTTTTGTCACAGAATCTGCTAAAAATATGGATGATGAATTGTGGACCGTTATCATGGATAATCCTTCGAGGTACCCCAAAATGGTAGATGACATGGTATTTGATGAAGCTGACCACCCTGGAGCTTTTCACTTCCGCCAGTAGAATTGCTTCTGCCCATTTGGAGAAGTAGTTAGTGATAGCCAGGATGAAGCGGTGTTCCCTCGATGAAGGAGGGATGATAGGTCCCACAATGTCCATGCCCCAAGCTTTAAAGGGCCAGGAGGCGACCGTAGGATGTAGTGGTTCTGATGGTGTATGGATGAAGTCGGCATGGAACTGACAAGCATGGCACTTTTTAGCATAGTCGACAGCGTCGGCTGCCATGGTTGTCCAGTAGTAACCCATGCGTCGCAGTCGATCCTGCAACTTAGGCCCAGGTTGATAGGCCCCGTAAGTTCCGTCATGAGCTTCTCGAAGGGCTTCGGCTGCTTCTTCGTTGGACAGGCATTGAAGGAGAAGTCCATCGTAGGAACGTCGGTACAGCATTTTAGTGGCTGTATCATAATAGAATCGAAGGGAACACTTCCTGACTGAGACAGCTTCTTTCGGGTCTTCTGGGAGAATTCCATAGACAGCGAAGTCGATGAACGGGAATCTTCAGTCTCGGACGTTAACACCAGCAATTGTTGATACGGCATGGGCCATTTGTGAGCATAGGTTGTTTTTAGGACAAACCAAATCTCGACCAACTACCGTGACGTAATATTGAGTCCCGAGGGTTGCGGCCAATGATGTCACGAGGCCAGCCAGAGCGTCAGCCTCCAGATTTTATAAATGAGGTACATGTTCGATGAAGAACTTGGTGAAGGTTGAAATGATGTTCAATGCAACTTCATGGTAAGAAACCAGATCCTCATGGCGAACTTCGTATTGCCCTCTGATCTGGTTAACGACGAGTTTTGAGTCGTCGTAGGCTTCCAGATGATTCGCTCCCAGCTGTTGTGCCAGCTGGAGTCCCATAATGAGTGCGTTGTACTCGACAATATTGTTGGAGCACGGCTTTGAAAGGGAGTAGGCACGCTGGATGACCAGCTGATCGGGAGAGACTAAGACTACCCCCACTCCTGCGATAATTCGGCCTTTGGGGCCTGTTCTTGAAGTGCCATCGAAAAACATCCGCCAGACGAGCTTTCTTCGATGACGTTTGATTCTTGGACCTCATCCGAGAGGTCTTCATAGAGTCAGAAGGACTCTGGGATAGGGTGTGCAGCTAAAAAGTCGACCAGAGCTTGACCCTTGACAGCTTTTTATGGAACGAACACCATGTTGTATGGTTTTAACAGGATCGCCCATGTAGCTAGCCGGGAGTTCAATGATCCTGGCTTCGTCATGAGAACCCTGAGTGGATTGACTCGGGAGATGACATGAATTGTCTGGCCCGAGACATAATGGCGAGTCTTCTGGATGGCGAACACTAACGCCAGATACTCCTTTTCAACGGGGTTGTACCGGTGTTCGGCCCCGATCAGTGTCCTACTGAGGTAGTAGATAGCTTGCTCATAGCTCGCATCGCTGTTCTGAGCCAGTAGAGCACCGAGGGAATGATCCATGGCACGAACGTAGAGGATAAATAGTTTGTCGCTGACGGGTGCCACCAGGACTGGCGGGCTCGTCAGGTAAGCTTTGATGTCATCGAAAGCTTTCTGGCATTTCTCTGTCCAGACGTAAGAGACTCCCTTCTTCATGAGCTGAGTGAAGGGTTGGCATTTTTCGGAAAGGTTTGTTATAAACCTTCGGATGTATGCCAGACGCCCCTGCAGGCCTCGAAGTTCTCGGAGGTTCTTCGGAGGGTCCATGTCAAGGATGGCCTTGGTCTTCCCGGGATCGACATGAATGCCTTTCGCCGTGATAATAAAGCCCAGAAACTTTCTGCTAGAAACCCCAAGGAAGGATTTAGCGGAGTTTATCTTGAGTTGATGTGCTCGCATAAGATCGAAGACTGTCTTCAGGTCTTGTAAGTGATCACCTTTGAGACGGCTCTTGACTGCGATGTCGTCAACATGGCATTCAACTGTCTTACGAAGATGCTGATAGAAGATGGTGCTCAAAGCTCGTTGGTATGTTGTCACGACCCGCGCCCTAGAGTTAGGGCACGAGAACGTAACGACGCCCAGCCTACGCCGCAGTGTCGGCGGTAGAACGCTGTCCTAGATCTCAATGCATCTAACAGTATAAGACTAAACAGTTTATACTCCCCGAATGAGGGTGACATAGCAGATACAAACTCAACCACATCTAAGGTAGAGCATGATAAGGATAGATAAAACATGAAATCCAAAAATAAATACAGGAGATAGAAGTCTAAGTGTCTAAGATACATGAACCCAGAAGTACATCTCAAAACTCAAATAAAGATACAGTAATCCACAAAGTAAATACAACTCCAGACAAAATGAAATAACCACCTAAACAACCTCTAATGTGTCTCCTCTAGGCTAGCAGGCACCTCCAGGCTATCTGTAAAATTTATCAACAGGTCCAGTCAGGACTGGAGCGAGCACAGTACATCTCAACAGATCATAGCAGGTTAGAAAATATATAACATGCAGTAAAGTAAGATACAAGTACTGAAGAAAAGCAGTATGTAAACAGAGAGATAACTGTAATAGAAATATCTACTATACATAGAGAACTAGCATGTGACTAGTGAGTCAGAGTACAATATGAACATGTAAATGGCCTGGGATGATTCTGATGCTACACTATGGAATGATTCTGATGCTACACTACTGGTGTATTATTCACATGTCCAAATTTTACTCTCCCGTACCCCCAATCAATACACAAGGATCCAGCCAGGTTATGTTATATGATGCTATGTAACAGCCCCCGAAGGGTAGTAGACCCCGAAGGTGATAAGCCCCCGAAGGTGATAGACCCCGAAGGTGATAGACCCCGAAGGTGATACATAGTAGTCCCATAAATGGGATAAGGATTCTAGGAAGACTCTACGATCATAAGAGTATATGTCGTAAGTGATCAAAGAACCAATGAAGCATATGATACGCCATGTAAGTGAAACGCACAGATCATGTAGTATCCGATGCTCCCTAAGGATAACATCTCAAGAAGGGATCCATATAGTACCAATCCGTGTGACCGTCGTGACAGTACAAGTAAAGTAATCTACTGCAGGAAATAATTCTAAGCAAGATATGAAATGATCAGAGAATGTACTCGCCTCGATAACCTGAACAGCTGATAAGTAGATAGGGTCCCACTGAAGCCACAGAGTCCTATTTAAAGCAACACAGGTTACAAGGTGTTTAAGTTGAAATAAATGAATCCCTACAGGCAATCTATATTATTCTAGGTTCTTCTAAGTCAAATTAACTCTAGGTCGACTCCGGTCAATAATCTAGTCAAACTAGGTCAAGTGTTGACTTACAGTTGACTTTGGGTCAACTGGTCAACTCTGGTCAAACAGGGTAAATCTAATCTAATATAAAGTGTACTTCGTTATTTGTACGTCAAAACTTACGACACGCAAATCGAGATAAAAAGATTATCGGTAAGGTTGATAATCTTATTATAGTTATCCACGTGTCCAACATGTCAATTTCAGCGATGTGAGATCACTGGAATTGGCTGATCTCAGTTTCGTTGTACTAATCCCGAAATACGAACATTATATGAATTAATTATTAATTAATTATAAAAAGGTTAAACTTAGAGAAATTATCAACAAACATTGTCGGACGATGAAATGAACATCGCCAACGTGTCCAGAATGGTCAAATTAGCTAGGATAGCCTACCCAACGGTCCAATTTGGACACAAGGGCAAAAAGGTAATTTCGGGTCAAAACGGTGTCCGTGTCGGAGCCGTTTTGCACCGAAAACCGTGTAAGAAAACAAGTCTATAAAATATAGCGAATTATATGTCCACGCAACCAGAATGACGATACGAACCCAACGGTATCTCCAGAATTGGATTCCGTTAACCCGATCTCAATTTGGTCCGTTTAACAGAACTTAGGATTCCGGTTTGCACGGAAATGCGTGCCGGAGCCAAAGTTCTCAAAACTCAGCAAACTATCTGTCACTGAATCCAGAATGATGATACAAACTCAACGGTATCTCCGGAATTGGATTCCGATGAGCCGATCTCAAAATGACTCGTTGACCCGGATATTGGTATCCGACTTGCACCGAAATGTGTGCCAGACCCAATGTCCACCAAAACCTAGCAAATTATATGTCAACAAGTCCAGAATGACGATACGAACTCAACGGTATCTCCGGAATTGGATTCCGATGAGTCGGCGTCAAAAAGTCCCGTTGATCCAGAAAGTGGGATCCGCTTTGCACCGAAAAATGTGCCCGGGCCCACGTTCTCCAAATCTAACAAATTTTATATGAAAACATGCCAGAATGACGCCACAAGTCTAATGGTGGTGTCAGAAATAAAATCTGGAGTCCCGTGTTCAAAAATGGAATTTTACAAGTTGGAAATTACGAATTCGGACGACCAACTTTGGCGTCGAATTCAACCAATCAAACAAGCTCACAATGAAACGAAACTGAAGGGGTAGCAAGAGGGTTATACCAGCTTCGCACCGGAACTGGTAGCACGCAAAACGGAGCTGCGGTGGAGGAGATACAAGCTGACGAAGTTGGCCCCACGAAACTGTCCAAATTTAATACAATTTAAACGGTCAACTTGGTGGCCGGTTTTCATGTATCAAACGATAAAATTAACGGACGAAAATTGACAGGGATGAAGGTGGATATACCGAGATTGCGACGGAGCAAAGAAATCGCCGATCCAACGGTCGGATCTCCGGAAAAACGCGCGCGAAGTCGCTGCGACGGAGCGCCAAAACGAACTTCATTTCGCGCGCGTCACGACGGGACGTCGTTCAAAACGCACGAATCGCGTCGACGGCGCGTCCCGGAGGACGGTGGCCGTCAGGGAACTTCTTGCCAGAGTGGGGCGCGCCCATGGGGTGGTCGCCGGGGGCCACGGCGGCCGATGGCGGCGGCGGCCACGATCGCTCGCGCGCGCGCCTGGCGTCGAGCTGCTGCTGTGGTGCACGAGCACGTGCGGCGGCGCGCGGTGCTGTGCGCGGGCTGCGCGCGGCCAGGCCCGGCCGACAAGGGCGCGGCGGCACGCGGACAAGGTGGTGGTGGCGGCAGCATGGATGGGTGGCGGTGCATGGTGTGAAGGATGGAGGAGGAGGAGATGGAATGATGTGGAGGTGGTGGTTGTTACATGAGAGGAGGAGGAGATGTGGCCCTGTGGGGGAGGCCGACGGCGACGGCCTGCTGGCCGGGGGTGGTGGCTCGGCCAGGGAGGTCGGGCCAAGGAGCTGTGGTTGCATGGTTGTGGAGGTTTGGTTTTGTTGTGTGGGAGAAAAAAATTAGGAAGAAAGAGAGATAATAATGTATGCAATAAATGAGAGAGGGAAAAGAGTGAAAGTTAGAGAGAGAAAAAGGAATCTCTCCATGTAGTTTTCTAGGGCCGGCCAAATACAAGAGGGGGAAAAATTTAGTGTTGGGGAAAATTAATGGTGGGGATTGAATGAGGGGAAATCAAGGGTAGACTTTAATTATAGGAATTTGGTCATTCCTATAGGGAATTTAAATAAACAGAAATTCAATAAATATTGAAATATGAAGAAGGACATTAAATATTATTTTGAACACGGAAAAAAAATGAGGGTGTCCCGATGGAGGGCAACATGGAACTGGACTGGGCTCGGTGGAGCCGGATTGGATCAAAACTGGACATTGTACAAAAATCGAATTAAAATTAGATGTTGATGATCATGAGTAAATAAGTAGCACATGGGGATTCCAATAAATGGGACACAAGTGGCGGACGGATAGTAGGCTCAAAGTGGGCCATGTCCATAGTTGGGGCTGATAGGTTTTGGTCGACAGGGGACCCACAAATCAAGTTGGAAAATGAATGTGACGCCGTGGCGTGAAATAAAATCGGATCACGCATCGGGAAAGTTGTGCGAATCAAATGGAGCCCAAAATGACATGAATGAGTGGGAAACGAAGGTCATGGGTGACGAGCATCTCGATTAGATCATCAATGAGGAGTTGGTTTCAAGGAAATGACTGGTCTTGCGCTTCCAATTTAAATATCATGGTAACGCGCTGAAAATGATCGAAGAAAAAAGTGGAAAAATTAATTACTGATCGAACGGTCTAATTCGACCCAAAGTTCAGCGAAGAAAAAGGGGCACAAGGGAACAAGTTTGGATGGGACACTATATACCGTCATGAAGGTAATCGTGTCCACTCCAAAACTCATGAAGAAGATTTCCAGAATTGAACATCCCTGATACTCCAAATACCAATGGCACGGGAAAGTACACTTACAGATAAATAGATAGAATAAAATATTTAATGTAACCAAACAATCAGAAAATAGATAAAATGAAAAAAAATCAACCCGAATTTCAGGGTGCTAACATCCTACCCACCTTATAAAAATTTCGTCCTCGAAATTAAAATATCCCTACTCCCTCTAGGCCAACCCCGAAAAAAAAATCAAAGTCCCAGAACTTAAATAAACATACCATCAAATAAAAGATAATATCCAGGGTCATGGTAACGGTGACAGTGAAGTCTCATCTAGGTTTACTAGTCATGCTAACCAACGGTCATAGGGTATCAAACACACAAGCAATCCAGGGTGCTAAAATAGAAAGATACAGACACAACAACCATCAAAACTATAAAGTTGTCTACCACCCCATATGAAAACTGGTACTCATAAAAATAAAAATAAAGGAAGGTAACTACCAATTATTTGAAAAAAATACTATCCCAAGAAAATCAAAATCACAAGTTAAAGAATCGAAAGTCACTTGCATTGAAATCCAATCACAATATATATACAGAGAGAGCGTTAGAGAGGGAAAACTAACATCATGTGTATGGGGACATGTTCATATGGTTAGATAGTAGGCGTGTGTGTGTGTCCTTGTACAGGTTATAGCCTAGTATTGAAAGGTTAAATCCAGTTTTAGTTCAGCATTTACATAAAAATGAAAACTAAGCTAACATTCAACCCATGGAAAAATATGAACATAATGCGGTCTCAGATTTTAGGGTTTGAAACATCACAACAATCTCAATGGTCCTAACACATCCTGACATGATAGAAAAGAAACCCTAACATACTATCAATATATTTACCTACACATACAGTTTAATATTACATGTTAAATCCGAAATTAACTAAACATGAAAATTAATGAAAAAAAATGTTAACATGTAACTAGTTTCCAGAATTTGGAGAACTTGAACGTTAAACCCAACTCAATATTTATCACAAACTAACATGTAAGAATATGAAACTTAAATTTATATCCTACTTCCTACAAGGTATACAACTCAATGTTCTATTTAAGAAATAAAACAGCAATCTGAACTAAACATTTGGAAACTCAACATTAAGGGTTAATATGTACACAGTCTTAAATTTTACAAATTTAACATAACTTTACCAATTTCTCTAAAAATTAAAATCCTGTAGATATTATACACGTACAGTTATGTAGGCAAAACTAATAACATAAAATTTATATTTAAAATTACGAATTTAAACATGGAAAAACAGAGAACCAGAATTATCGGTTATGAAAATTTGGACATCATCAACATATCAATATGTATCTAGATATGTGGAAAAACCAAGTGTAGCATGCATACGTGTTAGGCAAAGTGTTTGCTATACATATTCACATACATATTCTCATGTCTCAATAAAAATTAATTCTACGTTAAGACTAATATTTAGATTCCTACCAAGATTGCAAGCAGGTGATTGACGAAATCAAGACAGTTATATTATCATTATTATTTAATACAAGAATAATAACGAGAAAATCTGTTCTGCTTATCAGTTTAAAGAAGAAAACGTTTTTAAAATCCAGACTTAATTATCAATTTCAAGATAAAGCCTAGCAAATTATCGATTCATGGTATTATGAAAAACTCATAGCAAGAAATTACACAAAGGTTTATGAAAACAACTAAACATACTCTTAAGTTAAATGACAAGAAACTAGGCAAAACAACAAACAATAATTCCCCTTTTTTTTGAATGACTGAGAAAAAGGTAGAGAAAACATGTTCAAAATATTTTAAGGTGCAATCCGATAATCATATGCGTCTATCCAAAATTATGGTACTCTAAATCCTCGTCATACTAGTAAGCAAGGCTACGATAATCACAGAGCCCTTGACTTATGCACATATCTCTAGAATCATGGTATTTAACATTTTCGCGGTACCGCTAGCTTGGCTGCGAAAACCCTAAATTTTCATACCCGAGAAATACATCCAGAGTCAGACTATATGTCCTCACCATGCTGGCTAATGTGACTATAGAAGACTAGATTCCATAACATAGATGACCTAGCCCATATAATTTCATCTTGCCAAAAATCAAATTAAATCAACAATGAATACTCAAAAATCGAATCAAAATTTATTAACGAACATCAAAATTCAAAAGTGAACACAATCCATCAAAATGCAAACTCGAATGCAACAGCTATCATCAAAATTCAAAATTCGAAAATCTTCCATCAAAATAAATACAAACTCAAATTCAACAATAATCCGTAAAAATCTAATTTAACAACAAAAGTAAAATAAATTAAATCAAGGGGGAAAAAAGAGTTTTTCAAATCGAAGTTAAATAAGATTCTCCAGGGTCGCCCCGGAAATCTCTCAAGGGTTCCTATCTGTGATTGAGTACCTTCAAAATATATCATAATCCTACTGCAGGCTGTAGTAGTACTCTAGTTCGAATACCACTACACTTTAGTCTCGACCTGCATGGGCCACCACTAAAAATGTGTCACGACCCGCACCCTAGAGTTAGGGCACGAGAACGTAACGACGCCCAGCCTACGCCGCAGTGTCGGCGGTAGAACGCTGTCCTAGGTCTCAATGCATCTAACAGTATAAGACTAAACAGTTTATACTCCCCGAATGAGGGTGACATAGCAGATGCAAACTCAACCACATCTAAGGTAGAGCATGATAAGGATAGATAAAACATGAAATCCAAAAATAAATACAGGAGATAGAAGTCTAAGTGTCTAAGATACATGAACCCAGAAGTACATCTCAAAACTCAAATAAAGATACAGTAATCCACAAAGTAAATACAACTCTAGACGAAATAAAATAACCACCTAAACAACCTCTAATGTGTCTCCTCTAGGCTAGCAGGCACCTCCAGGCTATCTGTAAAATTTATCAACAGGTCCAGTCAGGACTGGAGCGAGCACAGTACATCTCAACAGATCATAACAGGTTAGAAAATATATAACATGCAGTAAAGTAAGATACAAGTACTGAAGAAAAGCAGTATGTAAACAGAGAGATAACTGTAATAGAAATATCTACTATACATAGAGAACTAGCATGTGACTAGTGAGTCAGAGTACAATATGAACATGTAAATGGCCTGGGATGATTCTGATGGTACACTATGGAATGATTCTGATGCTACACTACTGGTGTATTATTCACATGTCCAAATTTTACTCCCCCGTACCCCCAATCAATACACAAGGATCCAACCAGGTTATGTTATATGATGCTATGTAACAGCCCCCGAAGGGTAGTAGACCCCGAAGGTGATAAGCCCCCGAAGGTGATAGACCCCGAAGGTGATAGACCCCGAAGGTGATACATAGTAGTCCCATAAATGGGATAAGGATTCTAGGAAGACTCTACGATCATAAGAGTATATGTCGTAAGTGATCAAAGAACCAATGAAGCATATGATACGCCATGTAAGTGAAACGCACAGATCATGTAGTACCCGATACTCCCTAAGGATAATATCTCAAGAAGGGATCCATATAGTACCAATCCGTGTGACCGTCGTGACAGTACAAGTAAAGTAATCTACTGCAGGAAATAATTCTAAGCAAGATATGAAATGATCAGAGAATGTACTCGCCTCGATAACCTGAACAGCTGATAAGTAGATAGGGTCCCACTGAAGCTACAGAGTCCTATTTAAAGCAACACAGGTTACAAGGTGTTTAAGTTGAAATAAATGAATCCCTACAGGCAATCTATATTATTCTAGGTTCTTCTAAGTCAAATTAACTCTAGGTCGACTCCGGTCAATAATCTAGTCAAACTAGGTCAAGTGTTGACTTACAGTTGACTTTGGGTCAACTGGTCAACTCTGGTCAAACAGGGTAAATCTAATCTAATATAAAGTGTACTTCGTTATTTGTACGTCGAAACTTACGACACGCAAATCGAGATAAAAAGATTATTGGTAAGGTTGATAATCTTATTATAGTTATCCACGTGTCCAACATGTCAATTTCAGCGATGTGAGATCACTGGAATTGGCTGATCTCAGTTTCGTTGTACTAATCCCGAAATACGAACATTATATGAATTAATTATTAATTAATTATAAAAAGGTTAAACTTAGAGAAATTATCAACAAACATTGTCGGACGATGAAATGAACATCGCCAACGTGTCTAGAATGGTCAAATTAGCTAGGATAGCCTACCCAACGGTCCAATTTGGACACAAGGGCAAAAAGGTAATTTTGGGTCAAAACGGTGTCCGTGTCGGAGCCGTTTTGCACCGAAAACCGTGTAAGAAAACAAGTCTATAAAATATAGCAAATTATATGTCCACACAACCAGAATGACGATACGAACCCAAGGGTATCTCCAGAATTGGATTCCGTTAACCCGATCTCAATTTGGTCCGTTTAACAGAACTTGGGATTCCGATTTGCACGGAAATGCGTGCCGGAGCCAAAGTTCTCAAAACTCAGCAAACTATCTGTCAACGAATCCAGAATGATGATACAAACTCAACGGTATCTCCGGAATTGGATTCCGATGAGCCGATCTCAAAATGACCCGTTGACCCGAATATTGGTATCCGACTTGCACCGAAATGCGTGCCAGACCCAATGTCCACCAAAACCTAGCAAATTATATGTCAACGAGTCCAGAATGACGATACGAACTCAACGGTATCTCCGGAATTGGATTCCGATGAGCCGGCGTCAAAAAGTCCCGTCGATCCAGAAAGTGGGATCCGCTTTGCACCGAAAAACATGCCCGGGCCCACGTTCTCCAAATCTAACAAATTTTATATGAAAACATGCCAGAACGACGCCACAAGTCTAATGGTGGTGTCAGAAATGAAATCTGGAGTCCCGTGTTCAAAAATAGAATTTTACAAGTTGGAAATTACGAATTCGGACGACCAACTTTGGCGTCGAATTCAACCAATCAAACAAGCTCACAATGAAACGAAACTGAAGGGGTAGCAAGAGGGTTATACCAGCTTCGCACCGGAACTAGTAGCATGCAAAACGGAGCTGCGGTGGAGGAGATACAAGCTGACGAAGTTGGCCCCACGAAACTGTCCAAATTTAATACAATTTAAACGGTCAATTTGGTGGCCGATTTTCATGTATCAAACGATAAAATTAACGGACGAAAATTGACAGGGATGAAGGTGGATATACCGAGATTGCGACGGAGTGAAGAAATCGCCGATCCAACGGTCGGATCTCCGGGAAAACGCGCACGAAGTCGCTGCGACGGAGCGCCAAAACGAACTTCATTTCGCGCGCGTCACGACGGGACGTCGTTCAAAACGCACGAATCGCGTCGACGGCGCGTCCCGGAGGACGGTGGCCGTCAGGGAACTTCTTGCCAGAGTGGGGCGCGCCCATGGGGTGGTCGCCGGGGGCCACGGCGGCCGATGGCGGCGACGGCCACGCTCGCTCGCGCGCGCGCCTGGCGTCGAGCTGCTGCTGTGGTGCACTAGCACGTGCGGCGGCACGCGGTGCTGTGCGCGGGCTGCACGCGGCCAGGCCCGGCCGGCAAGGGCGCGGCGGCGCGCGGACAAGGTGGTGGTGGCGGCAGCATGGATGGGTGGCGGTGCATGGTGTGAAGGATGGAGGAGGAGGAGATGGAATGATGTGGAGGTGGTGGTTGTTACATGAGAGGAGGAGGAGATGTGGCCCTGTGGGGGAGGCCGACGGCGACGGCCTGCTGGCTGGGGGTGGTGGCTCGGCCAGGGAGGTCGGGCCAAGGAGCTGTGGTTGCATGGTTGTGGAGGTTTGGTTTTGTTGTGTGGGAGAAAAGAATTAGGAAGAAAGAGAGATAATAATGTATGCAATAAATGAGAGAAGGAAAAGAGTGAAAGTTAGAGAGAGAAAAAGGAATCTCTCCATGTAGTTTTCTAGGGCCGGCCAAATACAAGAGGGGGAAAAATTTAGTGTTGGGGAAAATTAATGGTGGGGATTGAATGAGGGGAAATCAAGGGTAGACTTTAATTATAGGAATTTGGTCATTCCTATAGGGAATTTAAATAAACAAAAATTCAATAAATATTGAAATATGAAGAAGGACATTAAATATTATTTTAGACACGGAAAAAAAATGAGGGTGTCCCGATGGAGGGCAACATGGAACTGGACTGGGCTCGGTGGAGCCGGATTGGATCAAAACTGGACATTGTACAAAAATCGAATTAAAATTAGATATTGATGATCATGAGTAAATAAGTAGCACATGGGGATTCCAATAAATGGGACACAAGTGGCGGACGGATAGTAGGCTCAAAGTGGGCCATGTCCATAGTTGGGGCTGATAGGTTTTGGTCGACAGGGGACCCACAAATCAAGTTGGAAAATAAATGTGACGCCGTGGCGTGAAATAAAATCGGGTCACGCGTCGGAAAAGTTGTGCGAATCAAATGGAGCCCAAAATGACATGAATGAGTGGGAAACGAAGGTCATGGGTGACGAGCGTCTCGAGTAGATCATCAATGAGGAGTTGGTTTCAAGGAAATGACTGGTCTTGCGCTCCCAATTTAAATATCATGGTAACGCGCTGAAAATGATCGAAGAAAAAAGTGGAAAAATTAATTACTGATCGAACGGTCTAATTCGACCCGAAGTTCAGCGAAGAAAAAGGGGCACAAGGGAACAAGTTTGGATGGGACACTATATACCGTCATGAAGGTAATCGTGTCCACTCCAAAACTCATGAAGAAGATTTCCAGAATTGAACATCCCTGATACTCCAAATACCAATGGCACGGGAAAGTACACTTACAGATAAATAGATAGAATAAAATATTTAATGTAACCAAACAATCAGAAAATAGATAAAATGAAAAAAAATCAACCCGAATTTCAGGGTGCTAACATGGCATTCAACTGTCTTACGAAGATGCTGATAGAAGATGGTGCTCAAAGCTCGTTGGTATGTCGCACCGGCGTTCTTCAAGCCGATGGGCATCACTGTGTAGCATAAAACCCCCTTCGGAGTCCTGAATGACGTGTGTTTTGCGTCATCGAAGAACATCTTGATCTGGTTGTAGCCAGAATACCTGTCCATTAAAGACATGTGTTCGAAGCCACACGTGTTGTCGATCATCACGTTGGTGATTGGAAGCGAGAATTCGTCCTTCGGACAAGCAGTGTTGAGATCCCTGAAGTCGATGCAGACCCGTATCTTCCCGTTCTTCTTGGTGACAGGGACGACGTTGGCCACCCAATCCGGATGTTGTTCTTCACGGATAAACCCGCTGGTTAGGAGTTTGTCTACCTCTTGATCGATAGCGTTCATGATGTCAGGACGAAAACGTCTCTGTTGCTGCTCTATAGGCTTGGCATCAGGTAAGATGTTGAGCCTATGCATCGCGATCTGAGGATCAAGTCCCGACATATCTTCGTAGCTCCAGGCGAAGACATCGATATATTCTTTAGCCAATTGGACTAAAGATTCTCGGTCTTCTCCTTTTAGCCAATCCATCCCCAAGGTTGATCTGCTCGACTTCGTCTTCGGTATGGGGTTCACGTAATTCAAAACGAGACTCCCACTGTTCTCCTAGGCGTTGAGCCTAAGGTTCTTCCT
Source organism: Iris pallida (assembly GCA_029216955.1). Taxonomy (NCBI): domain Eukaryota; kingdom Viridiplantae; phylum Streptophyta; class Magnoliopsida; order Asparagales; family Iridaceae; genus Iris; species Iris pallida. The sequence continues at coordinate 1,760,964 of JANAVB010018198.1, forward strand.
CAAAGAATTCTGGCGTTTGGTCTTCACCTTCATCTTCTTGAGGTTGTGCAGATGCCATGTTGGCTGACAGCACCTTCTTGAAGACTGAGCCAATACTGGTATCAGAATCCTAAGTTGATGCTTCGGACGAATTAGAATGTTCTACTTATTCGGCTTCTGAACTCTCTGGAGTTGTCGGCGGCGTGACATAGCCCACCCCCCGTCGAGTTCGATGATAGTAGTCATGCGACTTTTCTTTAGGTGTTGGGAGCCGGAGAGGAAGACATCGACCCTTGCCGTAGTTCAGGCCTTTGTTGCTTTTTTAGATCGTAACCCATCTTTTGGATGAGGTACTTTTCCTTGTCCGTGTACCGATAGACTTGTATTCTACCGGTATCTGGTTCTGGCTCGAGTGGCGGAAGGTCTTGATGACGCTCGACTTTGCCGAAGATGATGGATTCTTCGTTCCGATTTCGCGGTGGGACTACAAAATAGACCCCTTAGGATGGGACTGCTAGATTTACATGATTGACGGTCATTATTTGTGTTTGCAATGACCGTAGAGTGTTATCAAATATATATATGGCATTCCAATGTGGAAGACTAGAATAATTAAAATATACTCTATTATTGATGAAATGCGAGATTTTATCCCGTGGGATTACATTGTCCAGAGAGGGTGCATCTACATCAGCAGAGATATATTCCCCTAGCTCTACATCTGTGAGTACTGGGGTTGGATCGGGAGAGTCCACCGTAGCTTTGATCTTGGAATCCAAGAGGGCTATGTGGGCCTTCTTCGGCAGCTTGGATGAGACTGATGATTGTGGAGGCTTGCCTTTAAGACGCACCTTCAGAGGTGCCTCAATTGCGCCTTCAGTGATTGGTGCCTTTCCTTGTAGTTTTGCTACAAGGGGAGCCGATGTTGGAGGCGGCTTTTCCTTGAGCCGTATCTTTAAGGGAGCTTCAGTGGGTGTTCGACCTAGAACAGTTAGTGCTTTTCCAGGTAGCTTGATATTCATGGAAGGCAACGTCTGAGGCGGCTTTCCTTTGAGTCGAATTTTTAAAGGAGCGTCAGGAATCATCTTTGGCTCCATGTCCGGCTCTGCTGCCATTTCTGCCTTATGGTCAGCATCATTGGCTTCCTCCTCGTCGGGCGACTTGTACAAGGTAGAATCAGTGAAGTAGGCTTCGACCCCCTTAAAAGGGTCAATGTCCGCGAACTCCGTCCGGATGATGTCGTTGGTGAACACATACTTCATACATTGGTGGAGCATAGATGGCACCACCATGTACTCATGCAGCCATGGACAACCCAGTAGGAGGTTGTAGTTGACGTCAACGTCCACGACATAGCAAGTTACCTCGGTTTTGAGGTTACCGATATGACACTTTAGCCGTATTTTGCCCAGCGGCTCGCTTTTGCTAGCATTGAAGCCGCTGATTGTGGTGTTGGAAGGCGCCAGACGGTACATTGGGATCTCCAGTATTGAGAGTAGCGTCTTCGGGATGATGCTGAGGAAAAACCCTGGATCGATCTGAATCCGTTTCACCTTAACAGAACCGACATACCCTATATAATAAAGTAGTTTGTTGTGTCGGTTGTGCTTGAGCAGCATGTCTTGTTGGGTGAAGGTTATGTTGGGGATAACCTTATCCGCACAATGGCAGTACGCACATGTAATTGGAAGATCTTCGGGCTGCTTGTCCTGACTGATGAAGGACTCAGCATCCTTCAGAGCTTCACAGAGAGCTTCACGAGTGTCCTTGGAAAGGCAAAGAAGCTCAAACAGAGATAAACGGGTGGGAGTGCTGGCAAGTTGTGCCAGTACGTCGAAGTTATGAGGCTTGGCTAGCCCCAAAGCATTCTTCTTTCGCAGAGGCTTATCGAAACGGGCCTCTACATGCTTCTACTTATTGGCTGCTGGAGGCCTGGGTGGGCCTTCTTCCTAGACAGCAGGGACGGTGCAAGGAGGCACCACCTCGACGGCAGCTTCGTCAGGTTGGGTGTTCTGATGTGAACGGGTCTGTACAGGAAGTGCCTCTTCCGCAGAGAAAGAGACCATACGGCAAGACTTGATCTTCCTGCCTTTAGTTTTGGAGGCAAAGCGTGCCTCCGGTTGAGTAACCTCGGAGACGAGGTCAGGATGAACCCATAAAACCTCTCCCCGAGATGTGGTGAGTGGGATGAGTCCACTTACGTTGTCACGGGTAGGTGGTAGGTTAACTACCTCCATTGTCGCCTTTGGAATGGGGAGACACCATCTTGTGTTGTGGTTGGCGGCAAGGTGCCAAATTGGAGTGACACCAGGTTGGCCGAGACCATTTTTTCCTCGTAGTAGACGGAGATAACATCCGCATTGATCATGCACTGGATGTAGTTCTTGAGGATGTAGCAGTCCTTAGTTGGATGTCCGACAAACCTATGGTAGTGACAGTACCTCGGATGGTCAACTTTCCTAACCTCGTCGGGATGCTTCGGGTCCGGCAACTTGATCTTGTCACCCTACTTCAATATCTCGAAGAGTTGTAGGGTGTCTTCATCGTTGAAAGAATAAACCTCATTTGGCCGTGGTACAAGTGGAGGCTTCTGAGTGGGTGCTGATGCACCTTTGGAGGCATTGACAGTCAATATCTGTTTCCCCTTCGTCTTTCGTCCAGGGTTGTTGGCTGCGGGTTGTTTTTCCTTGTCCTCAAAGGCAGGAAAACTGACTCCCAGAAGACGGGCATTGGACGCCTTCTTTTCAGCTACTTCGGCCTCGATGATCAAGGAACTCCAGTCGGAAGGAGGAGTGGAGTTGAGCCAAAGTTTGATTGCAGGCAGCATGTTCATGCTGCAGGAGGAGAGGAGTGCATGTTCTGGCATACTCGGGGGTAGTCTAAAACAGGCTTGTCGGAAACGTTCGATGAATGCTCGAATCGTCTCCTTCTCCTTCTGACGCACCTCTATGAGGGACGCCATTGTCATGTCCTTCCCTCCGTCACAGAAACGATCGAGGAAGAGATGCGTCAAGTCGTTGAAGAAAGATATGGAGTTGTCGGAGAGACTGCAGTACCAGTCGTAAGCCACTCCTTTTAATGCCCCGACAAATATGCTGGTGAGTAGCACGTCTTCCTTCGGGAGATGTCCCGTTTGAGACTGGAAGTACGTCATATAGCGGCATGGAGAGTCATTTCCGTCGTATGGCGTCAATGTTTGTGGTTTATGTTTAGGAGGATAAACCACTTTGTTCTATTCGAAGGGATATGGTTGGGGGATCCCCATCTTCTGGCGCTCCTCTTACCTGTTCTTGGACTCAAAGCGCTCGCGCAAGTCCCTGATCATCTCGACCACGTCTTCCGTGGAGCTGGGAGTCGGGGAAGGTGGTACCGCTGGAGTTGAGCATTTGATGGCTTCGACGTCCGTGTTGCTTCGCAGCGATCTGTATCCAAGGATACCCGTTGAAGGGGTACACTTGATTCTCCATTTGCCCCTGGGTCACGACCGGTAGAAGGTGCCCTGGCCAAAGCGGACCGTATTTCAAACACTACTTGAGTCAGTGTTTGCATGGAGGCAGAGAGGGTTTTGAGTCCTCCCTCCAAGATATCCATGTGCTGGACGAGGTCTGCTGGCGACGCATCTGGCTCGACATCACCCCCAGTCATGTATACTGTCATGACACGGCTAGAAGTGGATGGATTGGTTGAGGCTTCACTTTCGGCCTCACTCTCCTGTAGGGGAGAAACTTTCCTTGAAGCTTCGTCTTGGCTACTCCCAGCTACGTTCTGGAGGACACCCTCGTCTTCGGAAGAAGTATCCGCAAGGGCCTGATTACCACCAGTTCCTTGGAGGACTTTTTCGTCTTCGAGGCGCAGATTCACAGGGGCTAGACTACCCCTAGCTGTGCTCGGGAGGCTGATTTCGTCCCCAGGATAAAGATCCAACCTAGCTGTGCTCTGGAGGATATCTTCGTCTTTAGAAGAATGATCAACAAGGTCTTGACTACCCCCAGCTTCCTCCAGGATCTTTTTTCTCCCTCGAGTGCCTTCAAACACTCCAGAGGATGGGACAGTTGTCTTGGTTTTCCTCGGCTGGCTCTTGGACGAGGACGAGGAATTGCCAGTCGCCTTTCGGATTGACGAGGAGTTAGAGATTACATTGCATAAAGCAACTTTTGATTCTGGCTCATCTTTAATTGACACCTTCTTCTCGAGGCGACATCGGAGGGGTGTTGACGAATGCAACCGCTAGAACACCGACTGCCTTGGTGGCCGGACTGCTGTTTTGCAATAATAGTTGATGGTGACTACAGCGCAGGTGTGCCCTGTGAGGGGTGTATTGTGCTTGTCAGTCGACTCTCCTGACCAGCGTTTGTGAGTGATCATGTTATACAGGTCGTTAGAGGAGAGTGCCACATTCGTACCCCCATCAGGCGCATGGCAAGGCCAAGCACCGGGGTGGTCAAGTGAATGCTTCGTCCCTTGATCCAACACCAAACAGGCGCTCAGATCAGTAGTAGGGGTACAATACTTAAAGTGACTTGAACGAACCTCGGATGCACAACCGGTGGAGGCACGGAAGTTCAAGACCACAGGGTTTGTCTTGCTCGACTTGGTTGTGAACGCAGTAGATGCGCCCAAGTGAGACAAGGACTTTGAAGGTCGGCTCATTTCTGGCACAGAAGCACCCGAGTCGACCTTATACAGCTTACCATCAGCAGCACGCATGATTGTGAGCGCATGCTTCTGGTTTACTGCCGGCATAGCACGTTTAAGGCGCATGGCCCGTGCTGCCATGGACTTCTTCGTACCAGCCCGCTGGGGTGTATAGTACTCAGAGTCCAAATTCTCCTTGCCACTACAGCGAGTGAGTCTGTCAAAGACAGAGACCTTTTATGGCATATCAGAGGTGATGCGCGGGGCATTGGCTGCGCCCCTGCTCCGTTGACGCATCTTCCTCGCATGAGAGGAAGATGGCTGGGGAATGTGGTCAACCGCACGTTTCCCCGAGAGATACGCTGCACCGGTGGACGCATCTTGGCTGCTGAGGACGTCAGCAGGAAGGGTAGGCTGCATCGGCGCATCCCTTTCGATGATGGTGCCAGAGGCGTCGACCTTGCGCACCCAGACCTGGCGAGTCTTTTTCGGCTTCGGCAGCCGCTTCGAAGGACTCGCACTGCCTTCAGAGATGAACTCCTCATACGCCTGTTGATTGAGGCGTACGACCAGCGTCTTGTGGGAGGAGCCCACCTTCATGTCGTCGGATTACGACACAGCTTTCTCGGTGGAGGAGAAAGAGGTCCCCAGCGGAGTCGCCAGCTTGTTTGCCATTAAAATCTTTTGTTTGAAATTTCAAATACAAACAGAACAGTGTTACAATGTAGGACATAGATGTAGTCCTAGGAGTACACTTTTGTTTATCTGGGTCCCTTGTATCGATGGAGCGAGTGGTAATATGTTGACTCCGTTGACGATCTAACGGCGGTTCTCGGTTCTCTGAAGGTCTGAGTTGCTCTGGGTGCTGGAGCTTGAAGAGTGGAAGAAGACGTTGAGTGTCTGTATCTACCTCTCTGTTTGGGTACTCGTAGGTCGATCTCTGTGTATTCTTGTCTGTCTGTATGTAAGAAGGAAATGATCCCTCTATTTATAGTTTTATAGGCTGGCTGCTCATGCGCGCATATGTAGGATGCGCCTGTACGTGGGGACGCCACGTGGTGATTGCTGATGGAGGCACATGGGCGATGAGCTTTGATTGAGGAGTTGAACCCTTCCTGTTGTATTTGTGGGCTGCGGCCGAGCTGACACGTAGCACTGGAGAGGATCTTTCAGTTGCTGAGATCTTGGATGATTAGCACCCTTTCATAGGCTGAATCGAGTCAAAGGACACGTGTCGTAGGTCCATGGCTCAAAGATCTCGAATTTGGTAGGGAGTGACCTGATAGGATGTGCCTGGGTTTGGACGTATGAGGAGACTTTGGCTTGTAACCTTTAGGAGTCACGAACCAGTCTGGGCGCACGGCTTTTGGGGCGCATGCGAGGCTTCAGTAGTGACTTGACTTCTGTCTTTAGGGATCAGAGAAAAGTCTGAGGCGCATGGCTTTTCAGGCACATGCAGAGATTTAGGCACATGGCAACGGAGGCGCATGCGAGATGGCTGGGCGGCCACGTGGCTTGTAAGCGCCGGAGGAGAGTAATAATGATGCTGACGTCGATGACGCTTCGTCTTCTGAAAAAGCTATCAATTGTCCAGTCCTCGGAAGATGTGCTGCCAACTCTGTCAGACTTCAGTATTTAATGTTCTTTGACAGGTGATGGGCTGTTGAGTGGGCACGCCGATCCACGTTCCACTAGGCGCATGGGGACGCATGGGGCGCATCTTCGTAAGGCGCTTGGTGCTGATGGGCACATCATTATGATGCACGGTCTGACCGACGCATCTGTTTGTATGACACGTCTTTATTGGTCCGACTGTTACGTTCTTTGAGTGCTTTAAATAGCCGTTTTTTACTTGGCTGAATTCGAAGCATCAGGTTCATTACCATTAATGCAAATTCATTGCACGGGATTCGGAGAGCCCGCCACTTGGCGCATGGATTTGATTTGCCCGGCCTATAAATAGTGGCAAGAAGAGAGTTTGCTTCTCGTTCTCTCACGTCCTCCCGAATGAACTTGTTTGCTCGAGCACATTCTGTCGATGAGATGCTCCTGAAGGTGAAGATGCGACGTATTGTCTTTATTGATGCACTTGAAGGTGACTGTTACATCCAAAAGTCGAAGTCGAGGGCTTCTGAGACAAGCGGAAGGTGCCTGTTGCATCCAAAGATCGGAATGCTCGAGCCTCATCTTCGTTATGCTGAAAGAGCCGCAGATCGAAATTGCGGTGCCCCGATCATCTTCCTTGGGCTTTGGGAGAGCTCCTTCTCCTGCTAGAGTGGGTGTTGCCCATTCTGGTTGTGTTGAAAGCTGCTCCTTTAGCCGCGGATTTGTGGTGCTCTTCTCTTCCAGCTAGGGGGTTGATTGCCCACCCTCATTCTGCTCAATAAATGCTTCATTAGTCGAAGCATTTGATGGTGCATATGCTGACACTTCATGATGCGCCTGACTGAGACGCTGAAGGACGGCACATAATTGAGCTGCTGAAGGGATGCACATAACTGAGGATGCACATAACTGAGCCGCTGAAGGGATGCGCCTGGCTGAGATGCTGACGTAATGTGCCAAGCTGAGAGCGCATGGCGGTTGCTACGCCTAGCTGCAGACTTAGGGTCTTTTCTTTGTAGAAATTCTCCTTTGTACAGCTCTTTTTTTTAGACATGTAATAGACTTTTATATAAAATAAAAATTTTCTTTTAATGTCTATGCGTTTGTTATTTTCTGTGCCGAGTACCTCATCCGAGCTCCCTGACGCATGTAATGTTAGGCGCATAGGATTTCTGGTCTTGAAATTTCATGCTTCTACACACATGTTCAATCATTTTCTATGAAATGTACTTTGCTTTAATTATTGTTTCCCACATGCCATGATATGTCTTTGATAGATTCTTTCTTACAAGCTATGATAATTATTGCCACACCTTCTTTGTCTACTAGATAGTGATCCGTCGTGGTGCACTCTTGTACATGCCTTTCTTTGCATACATGATAGTAGCCTGTTATGGCGCACTCTTGATTCCAGTACATGTCTTGCTCCTTGATAGTGGCTTATCGTAGCGCACTCTTGTCTTGATATTGTCATGTCTTGTTGTGGCTTGTTGTAGTGCACAATCTTGCTTATCTTGTCCAGTCTTGCATGTCTCATGTCTAGGATAGATTCTGCAGAATGTCACACCCAGAATCCAACAAGAAAATGTTAAGGACTAAACAATTAGCTTGATTACTTAGATCATTGAGAATTTCCCAGTTACCTATTGCCCCTTTGGTCTTGGCATTATATATATATCCTTGGGATTTGAAGCTATCTGTCATGATGAGCACTCTTCCAGCATACCGTCGAGTGGGGCACCTCTTTAGGACACATGTATCTTACTGCAGTGTGTCTGCTATACTTATTTTTTTTGGCTTGGACCATTTAGGTAGTAACAGGCAGGTGCTGGACTTGGAATTCTCAGACTTGCATTTGTTAGTAATTAGGATTGTGATAACCCTAGTTAGCTAAAGTATCAAGCCGTAATCATTGCTTGGCCGTGATTGATAGATGGAGTCCATTCTTGTCTAGTCTAGTCTTACTCCAGTTTATCTTATTGTAGTACTTAGCTTCCCGTCATTCCTTATATGCTATTCTTCCTACTACATGCTCGGCTTCACCATATGCTCACATGTTCCAGTTATCTTACATGTTCCAGTTACGTAACATGCTCACATGTCCCAACTACTTAACATGCTCACATGTCTAGTTTATCTTTCATGTTCACATGCTTCTTTTTCCTTATATGTACACAGTTTATATTCTGTTACATGTCCTCTATCTTATGCTACATGTTGCTTTACTACTTGTCTTTCCTATTTTTGGGATAAGTATATTTGTAGCACACGAGTCTCGATTTGCTTTTACTTATTTCTGTCTCTATCCGTTGCTATGAATTGTATGCTAGTTTTAGTTCATAGTTTGGCTTCCTTTGTGGTACTTGCTATTGGGGGTCTGACCCCACTGGTTTTGCAATGACCAGATCTTGTTGAGGAGCCCGAGGATCTTCTGGACCTTCCTCTCGATGGTGACCATCTGGAGCACTAGGGGACTTGAATGGGTGTTCTTTCTCTTACCCACTCTTTTCTGTACATATTCTTTTAAGGTGTTTAGCCACCGAGCACGTGTTTAGCTCGTGTTTTGGACTTGACATTTGGCCTACGAGCTTAGACATAATGTTATATTTCTAGACTGCAGATAGAGCTGATCATGTATTACTTAGTCTTGCTAGTTCTTCATTTTGTATTACTAGCTTCATGATCATCTATATATTATAGTTTGGGACGCTTTACTGTCTTATATGCATGATGATCATATTCTTATACCTTACTTCTTGTCTTAGACTGAGATATCTAGGATCATGTGACCTAGGATTGACTGTTGGTTTGTAGCAGTGACCTCCATCTATACAGCTTATACGTTGTTTTGAAGTATTGGAGTACTTTGGAATACGTAGCTGGCCTTGTCCGTCCCTACTTGCCAGTATTCTGGTTCTGGGACGTGACATAGGTTTTAGTGGTGGCCCATGCAGGTCTGATTTATCAGATATGTGGGGGTTGCTGGTAGTTATCTCAGTCATAATTTCTTCTCCATTGATATCCTTCGTATTACTCTCTACCCTTGATATTTGACCTGATATCTGCTTTGATCGTTGATCTTTCATGTTCCCTCGACCTGATCCTTGTGTCCTTAAACTTTCAGGAGCACTGTTCCTGGTCCTTCCGATCAGATTTTTCGTATTCCAACTATGGTGGGTCAGCTTCCGCTAGTTCTTCCAGTTCGGGAGGAGCATCCTCAGCATTCGGGAGCAGAGTCTAGAGTGGACCGAAAGACAGAGTCGTCAGTTCCTCCTGTTCAGCCAGCAGTACCAGTTCAGCCAGAGCAACCATAGGGTGTTGTTCAAGTACTGGTGGATGTTCTGAGAGATCTCATGGCATCGCAACAGTGTCAGAGTGATGTTCTCACTCATTCTGTCCTGACGGCTTTGGACAGAGGTGGTGCTCAGGTCTACAATTTTGCGAGTATCTTCAGGCGACTTCATCCCCCATACTTCTATGGTACAGAGGATGCTATTGCGTTTGATGCGTGGCGAGGCTATTCTGGAGGCGGCAGGGATTTCGGCTAGGGAGCGTGTGGCAGTTGTCAGGTTACAGTTCTTAGATTTGGCTCGCGACTGGTGGACGGCTCAAGAGGTGTCTCTTAGGGCACCAGTAGCTTGGGCCAATTTTAGCGAGAGGTTTCAGACTCGCTATTTTGATGTGGTGTCGCGTTATGATCTGCAGCAGAGGTTCATTGGCTTACGATAGATGAGCAGGACCGTCGACGGCTATGCGGCAGAGTTTAGCAGGCTCAGTCGGTTTCCCCTTCCTTAATGGCGACCGAGTTGGACCGGGCGAGGAGGTTCCAGCAGGTACTTCATCTGGAGATCATACTGGCAGTTGAGCAGCATGAGTTCCAGACTTTTGATGTAGTGATGAGGGTGGCGAGGAGGCATGAGTACACCTCGCAGAGGATCGTTGATAGAGTCAGAGGTCAGAAGAGGTCTCACATTTAGAGGGGATCTTCTATCCAGTCGTCAGCACCAGCACCAGCAGTTAGGACATTGGAGATTGGATCACCTAGAGGAGCAGTTCCAGCAGCTTCCTTTCAGCAGTCATCTCAGATGCAACCTCAGCAGCAGAGGTCGTCTTCATCTATTAGATGTTCTCATTACGGGAAGCCTGGGTACATTCTTTCTGAGTACCGTAGGACACATGGGTTGTGTTTAGTCTGTGGAGCATCAGACCATATAATAAGATCTTGCCCATGGAGGGCTAGTTCTTCCTCAGTACATCCAATTCCATCGACTACCCCGGTAGTCCAGCAGTATAAGGCTCAGGTACCGGTTCAGCATTAGCAGACTCAGAGGCATTTACCAGCGCAGTCCCGGAGATTCCAACAGCAGAGGCCTCAGCAGTATGTGCAGGTCCAGGCACAGAGGCAGCAGGGCCAGCAGCCGGTTAGAGCAGCAGTTCCGAGGCATGAGCAGGCAGAGTTTAGTATGTTAGAGCAGGTTTTGGCCGAGGATGGTCATATGGTAGGTATTATCCTAATCTTCTTCCAGACTTATTTATTTCTTTGGGTTACGCATATTTGGCGAGTTTTTTGTCTCACTCTTCTGTTTTCGTATCTCGAGATACATGATATTTATAATATTTCTCGACTACGAAGATATGTCCTGGGTAGAGTCATGTCTTGGATTAAGTCATTGGTACCGGCTTATTTTGAGAATTGACTTTTATCTAAGTTGTGGAGTCAGTGTAGGCATGTTCCTACTAAACTGACTCAGGAGACATATTTATTCATATGCCTCCAACCCTTCTTGATTGTGGTTGTGTTACTGCTTACGCATTTACGTATATTACTGTTGTCTTTATCTTACTAATATACCATGCTTTGTTTTGATTGACATGACTTTTCAGCTCTTTGGTTTGGTTTTCATGCTTGACTAGATTTAGGAAATTCCGAGGACGGAATTTATTTTTTTAGTTGTGGAGAGTTGTGAGACTCGTCTCACAGTATCGGTATTTATATACGGATACGTATTTTGCAGCGTATTTCGTATTTTCTTGGTTTTCGGAATGCTTTAAATTTTTTCCAAAACTATAGGTTTTCTCCTTGATCGGCATACCGTCGGTATATCCGAGTATACCAACGGCATACCGTCCAGACATGTTTTCTACATTTTAGATATTTTTGGTTTCTGATATTTTTATGAATAGTATTTCGGATATTTTCGTGAATAGTGTTTAGATATTTTCGTGAATAATGTAGATGCACTCTATTATCCAATAGATAATTGATTTTGTTTGAATGGCCATGATTGACCTAGACTTTCACATGGATCATGATCCAACAGCTAAGGTTAATTCTCCCTTCTATATATATCATTTCACTTTCTCTCTCCTCTCTCTTTTTATTCTCTTCACTCTCTCTTCATTTCTTCTTCCCTTCTCTCCTCCTTGGAGCTTGCCAAGAGCTTGGCCTTGAGGCCTAGAGTGTAGTTTCGTACCCTTCTTGGTGGTGGAGTAGAAGATTAGGCTTGGAGCTTAACCTAGGCAAGTACATCTTGCAAATCTTGAACAAAAAAATATTTTTGTTGTCATTTTATTTCCCTTGGTAGTAAATACTTAGAATTGCTCTAAACTCATTTTGTAAAATTTATTTTTCTTATGATTCTCGTATATGTGCATGTTTCTAAAACTTGTTTAAGCAAGGTTTTGATTTTCTGTTAAAACCCAATATGGACTTAGTAGAAAACTTGGTAAAAAGAGTGATACTAGTGTTACCATCATGTATCTTGGTCACATATACATATATGGGGTCCTTACCTAGCTAGTATACATAGATTTTGAGTTTGGTGGCAATCGGGACTCGTTTCGGTGTTCCGAGAACCCCTGTTTTGGAGTATTTTGAGATATTGATCTATCAAATCTTTGAATTTTTGAAATCTAATAGTTCCATGTGGTAGGAAATTCAATTCTATGCAATTTTGACTTTTGAAAATCTGAATTTCGATTTAAAACGAAGTTTTTATGGCCGAAACAAGTTTTGAGTCTTCAAAAATCAACTTTCTGTGACGGTTCGGAAAATCCGTCGGAAATCCGCGGAAATCCGTCGAAAAATCCGAACTTGCACCACAAAACTTGTTGTGACACTCCGGAAAATCCGCCGAAAATCCGCAGTAATCCGCCGAATAATCCGTTTTATGCTGTTTTAGTCTGTTTTTGCCCGTTTCTGCCAGTTTTTGTCCGTTTTTGATATTTTCTTCGATTGTAATAATTTTTTAACATGATTAGATGATCTTGCATAGTTAGAGAATGATTGTACACCCTATATACACTTTACACTAGCACATGTTCAATCATTTTCTATGAAATGTACTTAGCTTTAATTATTGTTTTCCACATGCCATGATATGTCTTTGATAGATTCTTTCTTACAAGCTATGATAATTATTGCCATGCCTTCTTTGTCTACTAGATAGTGATCCGTCGTGGTGCACTCTTGTACATGTCTTTTTTTGCTTACATGATAGTGGCCTGTCATGGCGCACTCTTTATTCCAGTACATGTCTTGCTCCTTGATAGTAGCTCGTCGTAGCGCACTCTTGTCTTGATATTGTTATGTCTTGTTGTGGCTTGTTGTAGTGCACAATCTTGCTTGTCTTGTCCAGTCTTGCATGTCTCATGTCTAGGATGGATTCTGCGGAATGCCACACCCGAAATCCAACAAGAAAATGTTAAGGACTAAACAACTAGCTTGATTACTTAGATCATTGAGAATTTCCCAGTTACCTGTTGCCCCTTTGGTCTTGGCATTATATATATATCCTTGGAATTTGGAGCTATCTGTCATGATGAGCACTCTTCCAACATACTGTCGAGTGGGACAACTCTTTAGGACACATGTATCTTACTGCAGTGTGTCTGCTATACTTATTTTCTTTTTGGCTTGGACCATTCAGGTAGTAGCAGGCAGGTGTTGGACTTAGAATTCTCAGACTTACATTTGTTAGTAATTAGGATTGTGATAACCCTAGTTAGCTAAAGTATCAAGCCGTAATCATTGCTTGGCCATGATTGATGGATGGAGTCCATTCTTGTCTAGTCTAGTCTTGCTCCAGTTTATCTTATTGTAGTACTTAGCTTCCTGTCATTCCTTACATGCTATTCTTCCTACTACATGCTCGGCTTCACCATATGCTCACATGTTCCAGTTATCTTACATGTTCCAGTTACATAACATGCTCACATGTCCCGACTACTTAACATGCTCACATGTCTAGTTTATCTTTCATGTTCACATGCTTCATTTTCCTTACATGTACACAGTTTACATTCTGTTACATGTCCTTTACCTTATGCTACATGTTGCTTTACTCCTTGTCTTTCCTATTTTCGGGATAAGTGCATTGGTAGCGCACGAGTCTCGATTTACTTTTACTTATTTATGTCTCTATCCGTTGCTATGAATTGTATGCTGGTTTTAGTTTATAGTTTGGCTTCCTTTGTGGTACTTGCTATTGGGGGTCTGACCCCACTGGTTTTGCATTGACCAGATCTAGTTGAGGGGCCAGAGGATCTTCTGGACCTTTCTCTCGATGGTGACCACCCGGAGCACCAGGGGACTTGAGTGGGTGTTCTTTCTCTTACCCACTATTTTCTGTACATATTCTTTTGAGGCGTTTAGCCACCGAGCACGTGTTTAGCTCGTATTTTGGACTTGACATTTAGCCTACGGGCTTAGACATGATGTTATATTTCTAGACTTCAGCTAGAGCTGATCATGTATTACTTTGTCTTGCTAGTTCTTTATTTTGTATTACTAGCTTCATGATCATATATATATTAGTTTGGGACGCTTTACTGTCTTATATACATGATGATCATATTCTTGTACCTTAATTCTTGTCTGAGACTGAGATATCTTGGATCATGTGACCTAGGATTGACTGTTGGTTTGTAGCAGTGACCCCCATCTATACAGCTTATACGTTGTTTCGGAGTATTGGAGTACTTTGGTATACGTAGCTGGCCTTGTCCGTCCCTACTTGCCAGTATTCTATTTCTGGGGTGTGACACCACCTGAAATATTAGGTGAAGACTTTGGTATCTCTTGGATCCACATTTGTTAGCTTTGGAAACCCATTTGCACAAGTTCATATCAAATAGTTTTCTAATCTGACAACGATTAGAAATATGTCCATTCATACACAATAAGGACAGAAAGTATTAACATTAGTGCTATATGCAGCAGTATGAGAATGTCCAGTGGTGTGATATGATGTGCGTGGATACTTGTAATAGAAAGCGTGGTTGCGTGAAGCTTTAGCTTTGCTTGCTTCCTTTGTAAAAGATCTGTCGTGTGTGACTTTGTGAGGTGCTACGTGTCTTGTGTTAGATAGAGTCATAGGTTGTACTACCTGCTTTTCTAGTCTAATCTCTAACTTTTTAGAGTTAGCACAAATATTATCATATTTAGCATTAAGAGCATCAATTCTACATGAAGCAATAGAATACTTCTTCTTTTCTGATTCTAATTCCTCCTTAAGTTTAGCATTTTTTTGAGTACTTCTCTCAATGCAATCAAGTGCCTCATGTAATCTAAAATCAAGTATGGAAATCTTAGTAGAATTATCAAAAGGAGCAGTATTTCTAGCATCATTTAATAAGCAAGTAAGCTTTTCATTCTCACGCTTATAGGATAGATTATCCTTTCTAGCTTGCTTATACTTATCTAATACTTTCTTGTGTTCTTCTAATAGATCACTAAAAGCATTAGATAACTCATCATAAGAAAATTCACTCTTTTCATAAAAAGAATTATTTTGTACCTTATTAGATAATGCCATTGAGCATAAATTTGCAACTTGATGAGGTCTCTCTGTTAGGGTTATATACTAAAAGCATCACTTTTTTTGGTAACCTTATTTTCTTAAATTTTGAATGAGAATCATATGGGCAAATGTTTGCATATTGTATTTATTGCAAGTGTTAATGCAAATGTCTGATATTCTATATTTTAGATAATATGGTGTGTGGTGTCACACAAAAGATCATATTAATAGTTCCCTATGGAGTATATAAATAGTTCACAACCTAGATGGACTTGGACAATCTATTAGAAAGGTTGTAGTGTAATCTGGTATTAGTCTATCTTGACTATTGGTTTACACTAGTACACTTTGTGTGTGTTGAACAGGACCACTTGAGGTTGTTCTCTTTGTACTGACTACATAAGAGAATAAACACCTCTGTTATTATGGATGCTTGTGCTCTTAACCCGGATATAATAACGGACATGTATATGCAGTGTGCATTATTTTGACTCATAAAAGAGTGAGATTCATTATGGATCAACAACCTCTATGAATTCGGTAATAACATTGTATGTATGATGGACTGTTGATTATAAATGGAATCCATGTCCCGATACATCGGGTTGATGATGTCCCCTTAAGGAGCTCATAAGGATTGTCATGTAAACCCTGCAGGTGGATTATATCCGACATGACAAATAAAGTTGAGCGGTACTACTTAAGGATAAAAGATGTTGAATCAATATAGTTGTCAGTAACTTAATTTGATCGACGGACATACGATATCTTAACATGGGGAGCCAAACGAGCATATAATAAAAGAAGCCCACAAACATAATTTGGGATTAGGGAGGTAGTGCAACAATAGCTCATTAGTGGACCGAGCTATTGTTAATGGGCTTGGATTGTGTGTTCGGGCTGAACACGGGATATCCAGATCCGTTAGGAGGCATAATCCTAATTTTTCCTTATGGTCCCTGCCGTAGCCTATATATATCCTCTATTCTCTGGCCGCCATATTAACGATCAAAAATCTGAAACTTTCTCTAAATTCGTGATTCACGTAAGGAGAGAAAGAGAGGGCTGCCAAGGAGAAGAAAAGGTTGGGAGATCGTCGCCCATACGACGTCCAACTCGAGGAAGGAATACGTGCAGAAGATCTTGGGGTCGTCCTGTCACTCCCCGTTCCCGGAATGCATATTTTTATACATGTACAACTCGTGTGTATTTATTTAGTATTTATTATGTATTATTCTGTATTTAAATTCCTTTAAATTTTCATGTTAATTAATTATCTGCTCTTTAAATTCCATGTTAATCTATTTCCTGTAATTTTATTTCTGCATTTTATTCCTGCATCTTATTTCCTGCTTTAGTCTTATTGGGTTTCGGCTTGGATGGATCTATGCAACCCGGCCCACTAGCTCCCACCTACCACCCCCTTCCTAATTAAAGCTTCCATCTCTTTCTCTCTCCTCATTACTTCATTCTCACCATTACTTCTTCTTCTTCCTCTCATTACTCTCCACCACCTACCAGCAGCAGGAGAAGGCAAGTGCAAACTTGCTTCTCAATTACCTATTTTTGTGGTTCATTTCCCTTCCTCTCATGATTCTGAGAGAGATTAGTTCTTAACGTTTTTGATTTCTGTGGCTGGTTTCTCCTAGATCTAATTTGTTATATTCTCGGTTGTCATGGGTTTTTGATCTCCCAACTTTGCGTGTATTTTCTCTGGCACTGGAACAAAGGCTCCATAGGGCGAGTTCGGGAGATGTTATACGCACACGTTCTTACGTGCTCGCGTAGAACATCAGCCCAGTCACGCACACGTCTTTACGTGTTTGCGTGTATTTTAGTCACGCTAACGTTCTCATGAGCGTGCGTGTATTTTTAGTCACGCTCATGTCTGTGCCTGTCTGCGCGTGTCTGCGTTACTTTTGAGTTACGTTCACTCTGTGCGAGTCTGCTTGACTTTTGAGTTACGTTCACACTGTACGTGTCTGCGTGACTTTTGAGTTACGTCCACTCTGTGTGTGCGTGTATTTTTTAGTCACGCTCGCGTTTGTGTGTGTGTATTTTTAGCCACGCTCGTGTTGTCTGCGTGTATTTTGAGCCACGCTCCTGTCTTTGTACTGCGTACGTGACTTTTCACGCTCATGTCCCTGCGGTTGCGTGCGTGACTTTTCACGATCACATTGTGCGTGACTTTTCACCCTCACGCTGATCGTGCGTGCGTGAATCACTTGTCACGCTTCACTTTTCACGCCCACGCTTACCAGAGTGTACTCCTTTTAAGCTCACTCCTTCATGCTAGACTTAGCGTGACTTGTTGGTCTTAGCAGAGACTTCTTGCGTGACTTATGGTCTTAGTCTAGACTTGTCAGCGTGACTTCCTGACCTTGGTGTTTCTATTATTTTATAAGTTATTCATCTAATAGTAGCATGATAATTCTCCTATTATATCCTTACGCCTTTTTCATGAACTTGAAATCATAGCATGTTAATGATTGTGTATTAGTGCCCAGCGTCTTGATTGGTTTATGGATACCCAGTGAGACTGGAACTTGACCTCGAGAGTTATAGACTCGACCCTATTTAATGCTAATTGACTTTCATGCCTTGTCACCATTTATAACGATGGTTATCTTGACTAAATTGATCATGCGTTCCTAGTTGGAACTAAGAGACTGGTTAGTCGTCTTATTAAAATGAATGAATGAGACACGTTCATGTCATGAACTATTGAAATCGACTGGCTGATCCCGAATATTGAAATACATGCACATGCAGGCTTCAATATATTTATTTATTTATTTATTTATTTTCTACAAAAGAAGTATGTATACTTTATGGTCAAGGCATGATTATTCCGTGGCTAGTTTGATTGTTGTATTACGCTATGTAAGACCTACAACCTAGCCGCACGGGTATCGTTGTAGAGTTACGCATATCGTACTCCGTACGAAAGTACTCATTGAATGACCATGATCCACGGCATGGAACTTCACTCAACGTAGAGACTATTAAGTTAAATAAAATAATGATTGCATGGAGAGAGAGAATAGATTCCCGAGTTCTTACATGGCAGCCCCCTTGGAACGAGTAGTACCCGACGGGCCGGCTGGTTCCCACAGATACTGTAAATCTGCCACACGGGCAGGAAACGGTATCTGCTTTTATTATTGTATATTGTATATTGACGGGCGTCCTGCTAGGACTCGTCTACTTCATGCATGGCGCACAGGATTGACTGGATAGACTAGCCTTGCTCGCACATAGTAAGAACTGAGGAATCTTTATTGCATTATTCCAGGATAACTTGGGACTCACAATAGCAAGCCGTAGAATTTGGTTGGCCGTTCAAGATGATTTGTTTGTATACTGTACTACTCTGTTACCTAACTGGGATAATCAGAATGTCAGGACATGACGGGCCAACTTCTGTCCTTGTTTGGTTGGGAGGTTGGTTCGAAGTGTCGTGATGTGATGTGAATCCTAGTAGCAAGCAGAGATTTATTATTTTACTCTTTTACTTACTGGTTTATGTCCTTCATATCGTCCTTCCTTGTGGTACTTGCTATTAGAGGTCTAACCTTTCTGGTTTTGCATGGCCAGATTTAGAGCCGGTTCCCGAGGATCCAGCGTACTTCTACCTCCAAGATGGTCAATACTAGAGGAATGATTGCAGGAGGACTCGAGTGGGTTCCTTACTTCACCGCTCGTTTTGTTATTTACCTTTATACTTAGCCGTTTGGCACCGACATGTTAGTCGGATTGTCTTGTACTTACTTTTATATAATTGTAATTAAGTCAGACTGCAGCTGATAACAATTGTGTATACTTGCTTCATCATCTGGCTATGTTTTGTAAAGCTGGGTCTCAAGAACATTTTGACTGAGCGTTTGGGACGCCTTACTGCTTTATCTTACATGTTCTCTATTACTGTTTCCTTGTTTGAATGATTGAGACAATAGATGTGAAATGACCATAGTAAGACTTTTATGTAGTATGCACCCCCTCGTCTGGTTAGACAGCATTGATCGTATTATACGGTATTCATCTACCCGTAATACGTAGCTGGCTGAGTCATTCCCCCGCTCTCCAGTATTCTGGTTCTGGGGCGTGACAAGATTTTAGTGGTGGCCCATGCAGGTCTGATTTCAGACTTGTGGGGTGTTTTGATTTATAGGATGTCTCAATCACACATGTTCTCCTTTGATCTCATGATTCGTTGTTCTCAACCTTTGCTTGACATTCCGGTATCCTTTGATTTTATTGATCCTTCATGTCCGGTTGTTTAATTGTTTTCTTGTCCCTTTTCTTAGGGGCACTTCGTCCGCACCTGTCAGAGCTGGACAGCAACAACAAGGGCAACATGAGCAACATGACCAGGTTGGTCAGCAACCAGGGCCAGTCTCACCTCAGGAGACTATCCAGGAAGAAGTGATAGTAGAACCAGCAGTTGGACCGCAGTATCCGGATATTCCAAACCCACCCATAGTTCCACCTACTCCTGTGGAAGTGGACACACCAGCCCTTCTGGAGATCATGAGAGGAATGATGGCTGCTCAGCAACATCAGATGTTGGCCCAGCAGCGCATGCACACTCAGCTACAAGAGCAGAATGTGTTGCTCAACCAAGGATTGCAGACGGCTTTGGAAAGAGGAATGAGGGCTGATTCAGGAGCATCAGCCAGGTTTTGCAAGTACAACCCCCACCGTTTCGAGGGTACGGAGGATGCCATCTCAGCAGATGCATGGCTTAAGGATATAGAGGCTATTCTGACAGCAGCTAAGGTGCCGGCAGAAGAACGTGTGGATCTAGTGAAGTTGTTACTTCAGGATCTCGCACGTGATTGGTGGGAATCAGAGGAAGTAGGCATCAGACGTCCTGTAGCTTGGGACGATTTTACTGCTAGATTCAAGACCAAGTATTATGGAGTTGGAGCACGGTTTGAGCTACAACAGAAGTTTATCAACCTCAGACAGGCCGGCAAGACTGTACATGCTTATGCAGCGGAGTTCTGCAGATTGAGTAGATTTGCCCCAGAGATGGTAGCAACAGAGTGCCATAGGGCCATAAGGTTTCAGCAAGGGTTTCATCTCAAACTTTTGCAATTGATTGTAACACCCAGTTTTCTAAAATGAGGATAATTTTGAAATTTTATATTTTAATTTATTTAATTATGATATTTAAATGATAATATGATTTTTGGTGATTTTAATCATTTTAAAACTATTTTTAAATCATGACTTATGATTTTGGTGTTTGTCTAGTGTAACCTCAGAGCCTAGCCATGTGATTAGGATGTTTGACTAGTATATTTTAGCTTAGAGGGTACTTTGGTCATTTTTAGGATTTATTTGAATTTAATATATTTTATTATGAATTTTTGAATAATTTAATTGAATGGTTGATTTAAATACTAATATAATTATTGCCTTGTGTTTACGGTTAGCCAAACCTAGATTAGACCTAACCTAGATGAGTCATGACTAACTTAGTGAGCCACTTTGAGAATTAGATGGGTTGGTTAAGGGGTTAAGTCAAGTTTAGTCATGGTTAAGTGATTTGCAAAGGGCTAAGATAGAACCCTTTGTTCTAGGCCATTTATTTCCCTTGATTCAATCCTAGCCATAGGATAAAACCTAAAAACCCTAACCCTAACTTTATGACCAGCCAAGAGACCCCCCTTGCCTATATAATATCATTTTGGGGATTTGAGCCTCCTTCTAATAGTTTATGATTCTTTCCTTAAGACAAGGTAAGCCTACACTTCATTCCTCCATAGATCATTCAATATAGGTCCATTTTCATTGGGATTTCCTCCATAGCACTCTAAATACTGTTCCTCTATTGATTGTGGAGTCACATCACAGGTTTGGGACAATTTGAGGGAGTTTTGGAGCTTGGAGAACCATTCTCTATTGAGTCTTTTTGAGGATTGTGCAACCATAGGTAATTTCTCTATTACTCAATGAAACTCTGTTATTATTCCACATCTAGGGACCCCTAGGCATAACCCAGCTGTAGGAATAGGTAACCCTAGGGTTTGAGCACTGTACGTGTCCATATCGGACACGTATCAGTCACTAGTCTTGGATGTTTGACAAAATGCCTCAATGAGCATTTTGTATTGATTTTAATTTTGTGTTTGAATAGGAATCTTTGTTTTGTTGTCGTTTACATGTTTTTGGGACACTGGAGTGGTTTTCGTGTCGTGTCGTGTCGATATTGGACACGCACACACTGGTTCAGGCGCGCGTGCACGAGCACAGTAGCTCCCCTGCTACCAGTGTGCTCGTGCGGGCTGCACAGGGCACTAGAGTGCCTGATTTTTGACACTGAGCAAGGGGCAGTGTCTGTCATGACACTCCCTAAGTCTCGTGTCATATGGGGTCGTGTCGGACACGAAATCTCGTGTGCACAGGCAAGGGTCTGTGTGTTCTGAGCACTGGTTTTTGGGTTCTGTTTCATTCGAATCCTATTGGTTTGATTCATGTTTTAACTTGTTAATTAGGATCCTAATATGTCTATTAATCTGTTATAGATTAGGATTTGCATAATAGTTTAGTGTTTGAGATGTGTTTGGTCTGGAACATGAGTTTTGGGTCCACTGATACATTGACACTGTTTTTTCCAGTTTTCCTAATATTTTATTCCTTGATTGATGATGTATTCTTAACTGTGATGATTCCCACATGTTATATTTCCTATTTGCTAAGTTTTTACAAATGATTATAGGCTTTTGATTGTATGTATGAGCTTTTGACTATTTGATTCATTTCGAAATGGTTGAACTGGTTTGTGTTCAGAAATGAACCTGAGTTTTCAAGTTTCCTATATTAAACTGTGATTCTTATGTTTTCCCAACTTATTAATTCCCTGTGTTGCCATGTTTTCGATTCAAATTGATCCCTACATATCACTATACATTCCAGTTAAGTTTTTACATTCGAGTATGGGCTTTTGGTCGTGAGAATGAGGTTTTGGATATAAGGTTTTGGGTTTTTCAATAACTGAACATTGTTCACAAAACCTGAGTTTTGAATGTTATTTCTTCATTAACCTGGGATTGATATTTAGACCATATTGTTACTTGAAACTGAATTGATTTCTTTCATTATTGCATTGGTTGTTCTTTTAACCTGAGAATTCCAGTCCCTATGATCAACTGCTTCCAGTTCCTCACCATACACTCTCACCCACATGCTTCCCTCTCCTTCACTAATTTATTTCCTGCCAATATCTTCCTGCAAACATTCAGTACACACACACACAGCCTATAAATGGCTCCTGAGCACAGCCCTAATACTAACCTATTACCTGTCCATACACCTGGGAATTGGCTTCCTTTCCCATTTCTAAATTGATTAACTGTTAAGTTGTAATGTGGATACTGTCAGTTGGTAGAAAAGGTTTGAATTCGATTTTGTTTCAATGTTAACTGGGGTTTTGATTTTAGGATTTCTGTAAACTGTTGGGTCAATATTGGACTGTTGATTAATATAAATCTGAACTGATTTTCTTTCCTTAAGCATTGTAGGTTAACTCCCATTCAATTTAATTGGTTCTTGAGTTATACTAAAACCTGAAATTAAGCTGTTGCAATGGAAACATGAGTTTTCATGAATAAAACCTGAGATAGAGTAGCCTCTGAGATAAATTGATTTCCCTTCTTTCTCATGAAAACTGAAACTGAAATTGTTTCATTCAAAGGGTTTGATTTGCATATAGATGTTGATTTCATTTCTAGTCACTGATTTTTTTCCCTGAACCCAAAACCTGAGATTTATTCCCTTGAATTGTATTGAATGATTATGTTGTTTGATGTGATTTCATTTGAACTGAGAATGTTGTTCAAGACTGAGTTTTACTTTAATATCAAACCTGAGATTTATTGAGTATTTGTACCGTTTTAGGTTTTCTTCAAATAACTGAGAATAGGAATGAGGGGGAAACTGCCATTTGATTTTATATGTAAACCTGAATTTAATTGATGCTTGTTATCCTTTCTCTCCTTCCTAATTTGATATTAAAACCTGTTTATGTTGTGGCTGTCACCTAGCTTGGTTGACACCTGAGATTGATGAAGGGGTGAAACCTGAGTTTATATGTGAACAATTTCCAGTTTAGACTTGATGTTGAATTGCCTTTTTTCCTTCTTTTCATTCACTGTTTCCTTTCATTGAAAATGTATACACCCCCTTCCATTCACTGTTTTTTTAAATATTGTACTGATTTTCCTTTCCCTGTGTGTTCCTTCACTGATTGGGGTGTTTTCCTGTACACTGTTTTACAGGATACACAACACACACCCTTCCCTCTCTTTTCACTGTTGTATTTCCTGAACACACAACACACACCCACTATTTTCTGTTACACACACTCTTGTATTGCCCTACCACACACACTCATGTTTCAATACACACTAGCTCTCTCTCTTCTCTATATTCTAGCCTTGCATGTTTAGGCATATACAATATATGTGGGAAATTGTATAAGTGCATATATATCTATATCTATGCTTCCTTGCTAGCTAATAATGTAGGTTTTGGCATTAGCCTAGATATGTGTAATAATATTGTGGTGTTAATCAATGGGTGTAATGGTAAGGTTGTAGACTTGCTAAGGTATTCTAGAATTAGCTACTAGCTATATTGTGATATGGCTAGTATAGGTTTGCCTAGCCTTGTTAGGAATGGTGCTAGCTAGTGTAGATTAGAATAGCTTAGTTTAGACTCAATTAGACTTGGTTGACCTAGTTTGACTTCTAGGGTTGACCAGAGTTGACCAAGAGTTGACTTTGGCCTAGATTGACCTAGAATCATGTAGAATGCATAGTAGGGCTCTATTTTACTACTCTGGACTTGTTGTGACTTGTACTGTTCTGATTAGGAGCCAGACACCACTCCTCGGGCAGTACTTTTCATATTGGACACTCAGATACAGGCGAGTACATTCTCTGATCGTTTCATACTTGTCACGATTTATATTCTCGCCCTAGGTTACTTTTACTTGATGCTGTCACGTTATCATCACGGATTGGTACTATATGGATCTCACTACTAAAATTTGTCAATTCAGCGACGCGCCAAGACGTCGCTAAAAAGGGCAAATACGTCGCTAATTTCTATTAGCGACGTATTTAGCGACGTTTTCAAGTAGTCGCGATTAAGCTAGTCGCTAAACAAGAAAACGTCGCCAAACGTCGCTATTGCGACGATCTTTAGCGACGTTCCCACGTCGCTAATTTAGCGACTGCCAGCGACATAAAACATCATAATTTACCGACGTAACCTAGCGACGTTGAGCGACTTGAAATGCATCGATGCTGACCTGGCTTTAGAGCCAAATGGCGACGTTCTGCGACTTTATAATGTCACTATATTACTGACATAAAGCGACGTGTAGCGACGTCCATGTAGCGACGTTTAGTGACGATTAGCGACGGTAATCATTAATATTAGCGACGTACTTAGCGACGTTTATATCATCGCTGTACGTCGCTGATAGTCGCTGAACGTCGCTAATCTTAAAAAAATTAAAAAAAATTACAGCAATTGCAGCATTTGTAGAATTTGCAGCACCATTTGACAACAACGACTGTGTATCACGAACACAGTATCAAACAACACATACACACAATCACGAACACGTTTGAAACACAATTAATGTGTCCACAATCAACACAGATTTATGAAAATTTGTAACAATGTCAAACATAATGTGTCCACATAAGAATAAAGTATGTAAAACCACATAAAAGACCCAACAATGGGCCATCACACAACAATGTATATGCCGACTACGACTGATCAGGAGGAGCATCACCAATCCTATCACCGCTCCTGGAAAGAAGGTAAGCATACTGCTCCGGTGTAAGAACCACCGACGACGATGAAGGAGGAGGCAATACAACCGCTGGAGAAGGAGGCAGTGTAACCGCTGGAGATGGGTGCGTCCGCGTCCCCTCTAGGGCTCGGAGTCTGGCGCTGCAATGCTCCATGCAAGTCGCTATCCTGGTAACGGTGTCGTGAATGGACTCCTGTGTCCCCTGTACTTGCTGTACGGTGCGCTCGAGCTCGTCAAAGCATGCGGTGACCGACACAGCGTCCTCTTGCTCCTGAGGCCCTTCCTGCTCAGCAATCCTCCTCAGCATATCGTCGCGCAGCTCAGCAATCTGGCGGACAATGGTCTCCTCGACTCGGGACGACTCGGCCTGTGACGGCTGTGAATGCGCACTGGAAGAGGGAGCCCTGGATGCCTGCGTCGCAACAAATGCGCCGTAGGACCCCGTACCGTAGTACGTACCCCTCTGAAGACCACCAACAGCGATCTTTCAGAGCTCGTCCTCCGACTGGGACGGAGAGGATTGCGATGTACCAACCCCTCCCTCTGCCTGTGCACTAGCACTCGTACGCTCATCACGTAGCCTAACATACTCTTCCTAGAAATCATTGTGCATCTCTATACATCAGTACTTACCTAAATTAGCCTAATAAACGTCTAAAATATTTAATTATTATTAAGTATATGGTTATCTGTATATTCTTCAAGTTGTGTTAAAAATTAACGAAATCTAAATTAGTACTTACATAGCTCTGAGTAGCCCGGTCGTCGATGAGCTTCCCGTCCTTTCGATGGATGGCCAGGAAGACGGTCACCATGTTTGCGTCCTCACCCCTCTTCACCTGCGTGTTTGTTATATTTTATTCTTTAGTAAAATAGAAAATTATATACTCCTACTATCAATAAATTCTTATATTTGACAATAAATTACATACCAGACGACGGAAATGCTCCGTCATAGGAATCGATCCACCACACCACTTTCCGACCATCGTCTGAGCCGTCTTCGCCTTCTCCGACCGCTCTTTGTACTCGGGCTCCTCAAATCGAGCCCTCATCGTGGCCCACTGGTCAGGTGTGATCCAACCAGCAATCGGCTTTCCAGAGCGGTGACGTTTTTTCTGATCGTCAATAGCATCACGGATCAACTTGGCGGCGACGGCAGGAAACTGCCTCTCAATCTGCTCGGCACGGTGTGGTGGATAAAAATAAGTCCTCTACAAGAATTACAAATTAAAATAATTAGTTCTAAAAAATACTTAAATTTATATTAATCATACTAAATTAACTATCTTTAGTTACCTTGAAGTGGGCAAACCAGAATGCCTTCCTCTCTTCTGAGGCATCCGAGTAGTTGATCCACGGACCCCCATAGTTGGACCTTAAAAACAGGCCCAACGCTCTCTGTACCGACGAGGGACGATATCTGTATACAACGATAACCGACGTATTAATGAATATATATAGATATACAGCCATTTATAAAATATTGATTTAACTTACTTCGTAGGACCGTCGGCCCAAATCTCCATCCTCGTCTCGCCCTGAGGTGCGCATGCAGGGTCGCTCTGGTATGGATCCGCCCGGGCAGGACGGACGGAAGTAGGGACTACCTCCTCCACTTGCTCCCCACCCGCCATGCTGCTGTCAGCGCTAGGAAGGCTAGGGGAAGTAGTATGCTCAGCAAGCCTGGAACTGCTCGTCGCAGGTGCACTACCACCCGGACCTGAGACCGTATGGTACAATGGAGTGCTCGGGTCAGAGGATGGTCCAGAGCCATCCTCCTGTAACGGAGCTCTCTGCCCACCTAAGGACACGGATCGTGCTGGCCTATCTCCGCGTCGTCCTGAGGTGCCTCCGCGTCGTCCTGCCATGCTGATAATAACATTGGAGTTCATAATTTAAGACTACAGAAATATGAATACATCAAAATCACAGTTTATGATTGAAAATATAAATAAATACAATGACAGTTTAGAAATATCTGCATATATACATTGGAATTCATAATTTAAGTTTTCAAAAGTGATCATAGTTCATAATTTAAGATTACAGAAGTATGAATACATCAAAATCACAGTTTCTCAATTATCCTCTGAAAATTCATCTTCTTCGTTTGCCTCCTCATCCTCTTCCTCTTCCTCCCCATCGTCACTAGCATCTCCTTCGTCTTCCCTTTCGGATACTTGTACCTCTTCTACACAAGTAGATATTGAATAGGGAACTTCTGCTGAGTCGACATCAACTGTATTAGGTACAAGAGGCAGCTCGTCCTCCTGATAAGCCACTTCGTCGACGTCGTAGGTATTTCTGGCTTTAGTCTTGCATACTGCCCACCAGTCGTACCTCGTTGTTCCCCGTCTAGGATATGTTGTAAAATATACGAGTTGAGCTTGACTTGCTAGGATAAATGGTTCATATCCTTGGTATCGACGACGGTAGTTAATATCTACAAGACCATGTTTGTCAATTTTCCATCCTTGATCTTGTATGGGATCGAACCAATCAAATTTGAACAACACGATATTGGCAGGCTCTATGCCATAGTTGTACGTCAATTCCACGATCTCATGTAAGACGCCATAGAAATCATTGCCTGGAGTGACATCTTTGTAGTTTGTAGATTTGATACACAAGCAACTGTTTTTTGTGGAATCAAGATCCAGGAAGCTATCTCTGATGACAGCATTTGTTGACTTTAACTTAAACCCATTCACGCAATAACTTGGCCATACTTTGACGGCATAAATTGGTCCCTTGGCAAGAGTTCTAATAGATTCATTCTCAAGAATGACGTCCGGACGATCGACCTAAACACGAAAAGATACGAAATTAAGTTTAATGTTAAGTTATTTCTTGTACAGTTAATGGAGGAAGATTCTAACTAGCTTCTTACGTATATATGCAGTCAACCAAGACGGAAAATGAAGTCTCATTTCTTCTTCTACTTCTTCATCTGCAATGTATGGTCTACTTGACCTCACCTCATCATTAAATTTGCTGGAAACCAATAAATATCGATCGGAATATACTCGTTAAATTATAATAACGGAATCAACAAATAGATGACTTGAATGTTGAAGATTTTCACTTACCACTCTAGCTTTTCCACTTCATCCTCCTCGCAGTTGAGTAATATATATAATTGGGCCGCCTTTAGTTCCTCATCATTCAAATATCTCTTTTTCAGTTTTCCTGAAGGCTTTCCAAGAGCATTGAAGACTTTCAATAATGCATCATTATATTCTATATCTCCATCGTCGTTCCTCGGAGCTCTTGTTCTATTTGTAGCAATATGAGGCTTGAAATACATTGAACAGAAGTTTGTAATCTCCTCAAGGACATAGGCTTCACAAATAGAACCCTCGACCCGTGCCTTATTTTTTACCTTCCACTTCAGGTGGTTTAGATGGCGCTCGAACGGGTACATCCACCGATAACCGACGGGCCCACCAACACGTGCCTTATATGAAAGATGAATTGGTAAATGCTCCATAGAGTCGAAGAATCCAGGAGGGAACACCCTCTCAAGCTTACACAATGTTACTGCAATGTCCTTCTCCTGCTTTTCAAGCCGATCGACGAGCAACTTAGTAGAACAAAGATCTCTGAAGAATATGCTAAGCTCTATCAGTGGATCCCAAACGACATGAAGTAAGAATTCCCGAAATGTAATCGGGATTAACCTCTCCATAAAAATGTGACAGTCGTGGCTCTTCATACCCTGGAGTTTGTTCTCCTTCGGGTCAACACATCTTCTCAAATTCGATACGTACCCGTCTGGAAATTTTAGGCCCTGGATCCACCTACAAAGTTTACCTTTGTCCTCCTTGTCCAGTGAGAAAATGGCCCTGGGCTGCTTATACTTCCCACTGCCTTCCTTTATCAAATGCAACTCTGGACGTCTGCATATTTCTTCTAAGTCCAACCTGGCCTTGGGATTGTCTTTCGTCTTCCCCTTTACGTCCATCACAGTATTTATTATATTGTCAAATACATTCTTCTCGATATGCATGACATCCAGGTTATGTCTGAGCAGATGGTCACTCCAATATGGTAGGTCCCAGAATATACTCCTCTTCGTCCAGTTGTGAGCGCGGCCAAATCCATCACACTTGTACCCCGCTGTAGGCTCTTCAATAGCACTTGACAATTCTTTAACTTTTTCCCATATCGTGTCCCCAGACCACCGTGGCGGTGGACTGGACTTCTCCACCACGCCAGCACGAAAAGCATTCCTGTTCCTCCTATACGGATGATCCTTTGGCAGGAACTGTCGATGACAATCAAAGAAGCACGGTTTTCCTCCGTGTTTCAAACGGAAAGCCTTAGTACGATCCATGCAATACGGACATGCGAGACGACCATGGGTGCTCCAACCCGATAACATTCTATAGGCCGGGAAATCATTGATGGTCCACATTAGTGCGGCCCTCATCTGAAAGTTCTGCTTTCTGGAAACATCATATGTGGTTGCACCTACTTCCCATAACTGATTCAGCTCATCTACCAAGGGCTGTAAGTACACATCGATGTTCCTCTTCGGGTTCTTCGGACCTGGAATAATAACAGTTAGGAACATGTAAGGAGTCTTCATACACATCCAAGGCGGCAAGTTGTACGGAGTAACAATCACTGGCCAACAGGAATATTTTGAGCCCGAAAGTCCAAATGGGGTAAAACTGTCGGAGGAAAGCCCCAATCTGACATTACGCGGCTCTGAAGCAAAATCGGGATACACTCGATCAAAGTGCTTCCATGCTTCCCCGTCGGAGGGATGATCCAGTACTCCATCTATTTGTTCCCGCTTGTGCCAACTCATATTATCAGCTGTCTCCTTTGCCATAAACAACCTCTGCAACCGCGACGTCAAAGGCAAATAGTGCATCGAATCTGTTGGCTTACATGCACCAGAAGTCCTTGTTGTACTAGTTGCCTTGAAGCGATCGGCACCACAAAATCTGCAGGCGTCTTCATCCTTGTCGTCCTTATAGTACAACATGCATCCGTTGCGACATGCATCAATTTTTTCATACCCCATCCAGAGCGATCTCACCATTCTCTTGGATCGGTAGAAGTCTTTAGGTAACTTGCCACCCTCCGGCAATATATCTATAATTAACTCCAGGATTCGGTTGTAGCATTCTTGAGACATGTTAAAATCTGATTTTATGCTCAACAATATTGTAACCACCTCCAACGGTGAATGGTCATCACAACCAAGATATAAAGGAGTCCTTGCATTCTCCAGCAACTCTATGAACTTTACAGCATTAGCATTCGGTGCCTCCTCAGCTGCATATTGATTGTTTGGATCGAAACTAGGCCCCGTAGCATCGAAAACCGTGTTCGTCCACCCTTGGTCGTAATCAGCATGCTCGTGGACATCTACATAAGGCTCCACATAAGGCTCCGGCTCGGAGGCTAAAGACACAAGTTCTCCGTGTGCGGTCCACTGATAATAATTTGGCATAAAACCCCTCGAATACAAATGATATGTCACATCCACTTTCGAATGATATTTCAAGTTGCGACATCTCATACATGGACACTTAATTTTTGTACGGTCCATGTACTGAGGGAACGCCTTGGCAAACTGTAGGAACTGTTGCACACCCTGTATAAATTCATCCCGCATACCGCACATATCATCAGGATGACGATTGTACATCCACAAACGGTTCCACAGATAGTAATTCATATCTATTTTAAGATAATTCTGTAAAGATTGACACAGATAATAATTCATCAGGATGACTCTTGTATATCCACAAACGGTTCTGCATAATTACCAAGTGTGGGGACGAATGGCTCAGAACACAACCCAAAATGCATTCTAGCATACATTAGTTTGAATCATCTATGTTCTGTACATATTGTGTAGTATATGTTCTTATCGAATCTAGTATCTGAAGGATGTAATAGAATCAAGATGAACCCACATAATGTAATACTAAGACATTATCTACTACTAAAAGATGTAGTGATAGGTTGTCGTATCATCACTGCCGAGGGATGGGGGTAGGAGGACAGTCAACTTTATCTACGGCTACATAGTTTATGCCTCGCCATTCGAATGGCTGTAGGGACTATGTCCTGATCACGATGTCGTACCATAGATTATCTACTACTAATTAAGACTTTCAACTAAGCAGTCAAAGGGTACTGAACAGAAAGTCTAATTATAAGACTTTCAACTAAGCAGCGTTGTAGGATTTAAAATATGGTATTCAGGATTAGTATCCATCCTTCGTGACATAGCTGACTCTACCAAAACCTGACCAACATATCCTACACTAATCATTCCATATTTCAGTAATGTCAGTGAGCTAAATCATTCTCAACTGTCGAGAATACTTTGGAGAAAACTCATTCACAGGATTAGTATCCATCCTTCGTGACATAGCTGAAATTTTATAGAGCTCGATAATAATTATTAGATAATTTATTCATCATTTCAAAACCCTGAAAAAGCCCAAAAACAACTCCCAGTATCATACTGTGAGTCTCGTGTCCACACAGTGGGACACGACGTGTCCAAACCAACAAAATAGGTGTCACACGAACTAGAAGCGAGTCCACTGTGAGTCTCGTGTCCACACAGTGGGACACGACGTGTCCAAACCAACAAAATAGGTGTCACACGAACTAGAAGCGAGTCCATTGTGAGTCTCGTGTCCACACAGTGGGACACGACGTGTCTAAACCAAAAAAATAGGTGTCATACGAACTAGAAACGAGTCCACTGTGAGTCTCGTGTCCACACAGTAGGACACGACATGTCCAAACCAAAAAAATAGGTGTCACACGAACTAGAAGCGAGTCCACTGTGAGTCTCGTGTCCCCGGCAGCGAGTCCACGCTCTCGTGGACACGAACTACAAGCGAGAGAGAGAGCTAGAAGTCGAGGAGAAACTGGGAAGCGGGGGGGGGGGGGGAAGAGTTACCTGATCCGGAGCTACCTGAGGAAGGAGGAGGAGGAGAAGGAGGAGGGAGATCGCCGGAGAAGCGCCGTGGAGGAGGAGGCCGGAGGAGGGAAATCGCCGGAGGGGCGTCGCGCGTCGCGGAGGGAAATTTTGGGGAAATCGCCGGAGGGAACGAAATATTTGGGGGAAAATTTTGTGAAAGATCGAAAAGCGAAACCCTTGCTATATGAAAATATTAGCGACGTAATTCTAGAACGTCGCTAAACGTCGCTGGTATTTAGGAAACGACGACGCTACTTAAATTGCGTCGTTACACGTCGCTGATTCAGCGACGTGTACCGACGAACTTGCGACGCCTATTCTCATTTAACAAATTGCAGCCGCTAGACGTCGCTATTAGTCGCTGTCAGCGACAAATAGCGACGTCATACATAAACGTCGCTAAAACCCTAAAAAATAGCGACATTTTTGTATGGATTCGCTAAATACGTCGCTGATATGACTTATTTTGGTAGTGTCTCTTCTTGGGATGTTATCCCCTTAGCGAGCGCATCGGATACTTTATGACATGTGTTTCATGTATATCATGTATTCCTTGCTTCTGCGTTATTCATGTACACTCATGTTCTCTCATGTTCTTACATGTACGTTCATGTACTCTCATGTTCTTTCATGTACGCTCATGTTTGCTCATGTGTTTCTTGTATAACCAAAATATCATGTCCGTAACGTAACTTGAACAGATCCTTGTGTATTGATTGTGGGTAGGGGTGAGTATAAATGGTCATGTAATTTACCCATCATGTTCACTCTGTTACTTTTCATGTACAACACAGCCTTATTGGCTGATGTCCTACATGTTCACTCATGTACATCATGTACAACCTAAGCTAATTACATGCCATCTCGTACTCTAAATCACTAGTCACTTACAGTTCTTACTTATCATGTATATATTTTCAGTTATCAAATATCTCTCCTGTTTTCATGTACATCTTCTTACAGCGTTTCATGTATTTTATTATATTGCCTGCTTTATATTTCCTGCCATGATATGAACTGCATGAGATGTACTGTGCTCGCTCCCGTCCTGACTGGACCTGTTGAAAATTTTACAGAGGATAATGAGGAACCCTGTACCCCCTTACTTGGAGCTTGTCTAGATGACACTCGCAACCTGGACCCCTGGCGAGGTTCAGGCAGCTGCTCAGGATGATACCTTGTATAGAGTAGATAGCTTAGACTATTTCCTTTCATGTTTAGCTTATGTCATTGTTTCAGAGTTGTATATTGTTGAGATGTTGAGACTTGTATTTCATTTCTGTTGTACCTCAGTTGAGGATTTCCTTATCTATTTTATCGTACCATTTTCTATCTATAGATTGTGATTGAGTTATACCTTTGTGTTGGCCTCCTTATAGAGAGTATTCATGTTATGTTAGTTATAGTTCATGGCCTAGAACAGCGTTCTACCGCCGACACTGCGACGTAGGCTGGGCATTGTTACGTTCTCGTACCCTCACATTGGGTGCGGGTCGTGACACGTTTTTAGTGGTGGCCCATGCAGGTCGAGTTTATGTAGTGGTATTCGAACTAGAGTATCACTACAGCCTGCAGTAGGATTAGGATATTTTGAGGTACTCAATCACATTAGGAAAAACTCTTAATCAGATTCCTTTTGTCTAAAATTGTTGCTTATTGACTTCCCTTTGAATATAAACTGTCCTTCTTTGAATTTTTGCTTCATTCTCAGAAATTGCTTCTTGTTTTGATCTGTTTTCATGATGATTATGAAGACACGATCTCATCGCTTCGGTTCGGGGGATACTATCGAGAGGCTGGCCACCTCTCGTCCTGTTCATCAGGGCCTCGAGACCGCAGTTTCTGTTGTGCCGACTCAGGTTGGCGTTTCTGCTACATAGGAGGTGCACCTCTATCTGTACAGAGATTTTCTCCCATCATTTCTGATTTCTCTCAGCAGCGGTGATTCATACAGCATCAGCAGCAGACCAGGGGAAACTAGCAGGGCGAGCTATCGTCAGGACAGTCAAGGATGCACAGGCCGTTGGAGATCTAGTTACAGGTTTCGTTCTTTTGATTTCATTTCCACAATTGCCTCTTATAGCTGTCTTGAAATTCGATCCTCCCTGTTCCTTGTTGATTTATCAATTTTGTTCTGTTGTTTTTGGTGTTATGATGATTTTCTTCTGAGATAAATCATATGGGCTAGGTCACCTAAATCATGGGGTCTAGAATCTTCGATGGTCGTGTTAGTTGGCATAGTGAGGACATGTAGTCAGATTTTGGATGTATTTCTCGGGTATGGGAATTTAAGGTTTTCGCCGTCGCATGCGGCAATGCGAAAATTTTAAATACCATGAACCTAAGGGTACGTACCTTAGTCAAGGACTCTGTGATTATCGTAGCCCTGCTCACTAGCACGACGAAGATTCTGAGTATCATGATTTTGGATAGACGCATATGATTATCTGACGGTATGTTTGAGACCTTGATTGTGGGGTGTTTGACCTAGAAGGCCTGCTACCATCTTAATTTCGAGGATAAAATTTTTCTAAGGTGGGTAGGATTGTAACACCCAGTTTTCTAAAATGAGGATAATTTTGAAATTTTATATTTTAATTTATTTAATTATGATATTTAAATGATAATATGATTTTTGGTGATTTTAATCATTTTAAAACTATTTTTAAATCATGACTTATGATTTTGGTATTTGTCTAGTGTAACCTCAGAGCCTAGCCATGTGATTAGGATGTTTGACTAGTATATTTTAGCTTAGAGGGTACTTTGGTGATTTTTAGGATTTATTTGAATTTAATATATTTTATTAAGAATTTTTGAATAATTTAATTGAATGGTTGATTTAAATACTAATATAATTATTGCCTTGTGTTTACGGTTAGCCAAACCTAGATTGGACCTAACCTAGATGAGTTATGACTAACTTAGTGAACCACTTTGAGAATTAGATGGGTTGGTTAATGGGTTAAGTCAAGTTTAGTCATGGTTAAGTGATTTGCAAAGGGCTAAGATAGAACCCTTTGTTCTAGGCCATTTATTTCCCTTGATTCAATCCTAGCCATAGGATGAAACCTAAAAACCCTAACCCTAACTTTATGACCATCCAAGAGACCCCCCCCCCCTTGCCTATATAATATCATTTTGGGGATTTGAGCCTCCTTCCAATAGTTTATGATTCTTTCCTCAAGACAAGGTAAGCCTACACTTCATTCCTCCATAGATCATTCAATATAGGTCCATTTTCATTGGGATTTCCTCCATAGCACTCTAAATACTGTTCCTCTATTGATTGTGGAGTCACATCACAGGTTTGGGACAATTTGAGGGAGTTTTGGAGCTTGGAGAACCATTCTCTATTGAGTCTTTTTGAGGATTGTGCAACCATAGGTAATTTCTCTATTACTCAATGAAACTCTGTTATTATTCCACATCTAGGGACCCCTAGGCATAACCCAGCTGTAGGAATAGGTAACCCTAGGGTTTGAGCACTGTACGTGTCCATATCGGACACGTATCAGTCACTAGTCTTGGGTGTTTGACAAAATACCTCAATGAGCATTTTGTATTGATTTTGATTTTGTGTTTGAATAGGAATCTTTGTTTTGTTGTAGTTTACACATTTTTGGGACACTGGAGTGGTTTTTGTGTCGTGTCGTGTCGATATTGGACACGCATACACGGGTTCAGGCGCGCGTGCACGAGCACAGTAGCTCTCCTGCTACCAGTGTGCTCGTACGGGCTGCACAGGGCACTAGAGTGCCTGATTTTTGACACTGAGCAAGGGGCAGTGTCTGTCATGACACTCCCCAAGTCTCGTGTCAGATGGTGTCGTGTCGAACACGAAATCTCGTGTGCACAAGCAAGGGTCTGTGTGTTCTGAGCACTGGTTTTTGGGTTCTGTTTCATTCGAATCCTATTGGTTTGATTCATGTTTTAACTTGTTAATTAGGATCCTAATATGTCTATTAATCTGTTATAGATTAGGATTTGCATAATAGTTTAGTGTTTGAGATGTGTTTGGTCTCGAACATGAGTTTTGGGTCCACTGATACATTGACACTGTTTTTTCCAGTTTTTCTAATGTTTTATTCCTTGATTGATGATGTATTCTTAACTGTGATGATTCCCACATGTTATATTTCGTATTTGCTAAGTTTTTACAAATGATTATAGGCTTTTGATTGTATGTATGAGCTTTTGACTATTTGATTCATTTCGAAATGGTTGAACTGGTTTGTGTTCAGAAATGAACCTGAGTTTTCAAGTTTCCTATATTGAACTGTGATTCCTATGTTTTCCCAACTTATTATTTCCCTGTGTTGCCATGTTCTCGATTCAAATTGATCCCTACATATCACTATACATGCCAGTTAAGTTTTTACATTCGAGTATGGGCTTTTGGTCGTGAGAATGAGGTTTTGGATATAAGGTTTTGGGTTTTTCAATAACTGAACATTGTTCACAAAACCTGAGTTTTGAATGTTATTTCTTCATTAACCTGGGATTGATATTTAGACCATATTGTTACTTGAAACTGAATTGATTTCTTTCATTTTGCATTGGTTGTTCTTTTAACCTGAGAATTCCAGTCCCTATGATCAACTACTTCCAGTTCCTCACCATACACTCTCACCCACATGCTTCCCTCTCCTTCACTGATTTATTTCCTGCCAATATCTTCCTGCAAACATTCAGTACACACACACACAACTTATAAATGGCTCCTGAGCACAGCCCTAACACTAACCTATTACCTGTCCATACACCTGGGAATTGGCTTCCTTTCCTATTTCTAAATTGATTAACTGTTAAGTTGTAATGTGGATACTGTCAGTTGGTGGGGAAGGTTTGAATTCGATTTTGTTTCAATGTTAACTGGGGTTTTGATTTTAGGATTTCTGTAAACTGTTGGGTCAATATTGGACTGTTGATTAATATAAATTTGAACTGATTTTCTTTCCTTAAGCATTGTAGGTTAACTCCCATTCAATTTAATTGGTTCTTGAGTTATACTAAAACCTGAAATTAAGCTGTTGCAATGGAAACATGAGTTTTCATGAATAAAACCTGAGATAGAGTAGCCTCTGAGATAAATTGATTTCCCTTCTTTCTCATGAAAACTGAAACTGAAATTGTTTCATTCAAAGGGTTTGATTTGCATATAGATGTTGATTTTATTTCTAGTCACTGATTTTTTTCTCTGAACCCAAAACCTGAGATTTATTCCCTTGAATTGTATTGAATGATTATGTTGTTTGATGTGATTTCATTTGAACTGAGAATGTTGTTCAAGACCGAGTTTTACTTTAATATCAAACCTGAGATTTATTGAGTATTTGTCCCGTTTTAGGTTTTCTTCAAATAACTGAGAATAGGAATGAGGGGGAAACTGCCATTTGATTTTATATGTAAACCTGAATTTAATTGATGCTTGTTATCCTTTCTCTCCTTCCTAATTTGATATTAAAACCTGTTTATGTTGTGGCTGTCACCTAGCTTGGTTGACACCTGAGATTGATGAAGGGGTGAAACCTGAGTTTATATGTGAACAATTTCCAGTTTAGACTTGATGTTGAATTGCCTTTTTTCCTTCTTTTCATTCACTGTTTCCTTTCATTGAAAATGTATACACCCCCTTCCATTCACTGTTTTTTTAAATATTGTACTGATTTTCCTTTCCCTGTGTGTTCCTTCACTGATTGGGGTATTTTCCTGCACACTGTTTTACAGGATACACAACACACACCCTTCCCTCTCTTTTTACTGTTGTATTTCCTGAACACACAACACACACCCACTATTTTCTGTTACACACACTCTTGTATTGCCCTACCACACACACTCATGTTTCAATACACACTAGCTCTCTCTCTTCTCTATATTCTAGCCTTGCATATTTAGGCATATACAATATATGTGGGAAATTGTATAAGTGCATATATATCTATATCTATGCTTCCTTGCTAGCTAATAATGTAGGTTTTGGCATTAGCCTAGATATGTGTAATAATATTGTGGTGTTAATCAATGGGTGTAATGGTAAGGTTGTAGACTTGCTAAGGTATTCTAGAATTAGCTACTAGCTATATTGTGATATGGCTAGTATAGGTTTGCCTAGCCTTGTTAGGAATGGTGCTAGCTAGTGTAGATTAGAATAGCTTAGTTTAGACTCAATTAGACTTGGTTGACCTAGTTTGACTTCTAGGGTTGACCAGAGTTGACCAAGAGTTGACTTTGGCCTAGATTGACCTAGAATCATGTAGAATGCATAGTAGGGCTCCATTTTACTACTCTGGACTTGTTGTGACTTGTGCTGTTCTGATTAGGAGCCAGACACCACTCCTCGGGCAGTACTTTTCATATTGGACACTCAGATACAGGCGAGTACATTCTCTGATCGTTTCATACTTGTCACGATTTATATTCTCGCTCTAGATTACTTTTACTTGATGCTGTCATGTTATCATCACGGATTGGTACTATATGGATCTCTTCTTGGGATGTTATCCCCTTAGCGGGCGCATCGGATACTTTATGACATGTGTTTCATGTACATCATGTATTCCTTGCTTCTGCGTTATTCATGTACACTCATGTTCTCTCATGTTCTTACATGTACGTTCATGTACTCTCATGTTCTTTCATGTACGCTCATGTTTGCTCATGTGTTTCTTGTATAACCAAAATGTCATGTCCGTAACGTAACTTGAACAGATCCTTGTGTATTGATTATGGGTAGAGGTGAGTATAAATGGTCATGTGATTTACCCATCATGTTCACTCTGTTACTTTTCATGTACAATACAGCCTTATTGGCTGATGTCCTACATGTTCACTCATGTACATCATGTATAACCTAAGCCAATTACATGCCATCTCGTACTCTAAATCATTAGTCACTTACAGTTCTTACTTATCATGTATATATTTCCAGTTATCAAAAATCTCTCATGTTTTTATGTACATCTTCTTACAGCGTTTCATGTATTTTATTCTATTGCCTGCTTTATATTTCCTACCATGATATGAACTGCATGAGATGTACTGTGCTCGCTCCCGTCCTGACTGGACCTGTTGAAAATTTTACAGAGGATGATGAGGAACCCTGCACCCCCTTACTTGGAGCTTGCCTAGATGACACTCGCGACCTGGACCCCTGGCGAGGTTCAGGCAGCTGCTCAGGATGATACCTTGTATAGAGTAGATAGCTTAGACTATTTCCTTTCATGTTTAGCTTATGTCATTGTTTCAGAGTTGTATATTGTTGAGATGTTGAGACTTGTATTTCATTTCTGTTGGACCTCAGTTGAGGATTTCCTTATCTATTTTATTGTACCATTTTCTATCTATAGATTGTGATTGAGTTATACCTCTGTGTTGGCCTCCTTATGGAGAGTATTCATATTATGTTAGTTATAGTTCATGGCCTAGAACAGCGTTCTACCGCCGACACTGCGGCGTAGGCTGGGCGTTGTTACGTTCTCGTGCCCTCACAGTGGGTGCGGGTCGTGACATTGATAGAGGGGCACAATTACCAAACTTTTGATGAGATATTGACGGCAACTCGAAGGCATGAGCTCACCATTCAGAGGCTTATGACAAGGACTGGGGGTCAGAAGAGATCCCACAGTCAGATTGAAGGAGGAGGGGGAACA
Source organism: Iris pallida (assembly GCA_029216955.1). NCBI lineage: Eukaryota > Viridiplantae > Streptophyta > Magnoliopsida > Asparagales > Iridaceae > Iris > Iris pallida. Next base: position 1,800,441 of record JANAVB010018198.1, read on the forward strand.
GCGCCCCGAACAACAGTGCCATCCACTGGCATTCGTATCCACGATGTGGCGATACGAGGACCAGCACCACCCAGGCAGCAGCAGCCACAGCAACAGAAGAAGAACCAGCAACCCTCGGCGGGCTGCACTTATTGTGGGAAGATGGGACACACTAGAGATGTGTGTCGGACATTGAATGGACTATGTCTGATATGTGGAAATCCAGACCATCGGGTTACCACATGTCCCATAAATTCGAGGTCAGGAGGACCAGGATAGCAGTTTCCTGCTCTGCCAACACCAGGGGCAGGCCAGTATCGAGGACCAGCGGTGGCAGTAAGGCCATTGGCACAGCGTCCGTTAGTACCGCAGGTTCAGATGTTTCGGCAGCAGGGACCGCCGATGCAGCAACACCAGCATAGACCACCCCAACATCATCAAAGAAGGGGCCAGCAGCAGGCTAGGCCGCAGCATGGGAATTAGCAAGGAGGTCGAGGGCAAGCATTCACTCTGTCTTTGGAAGAGGCATTGGCATCGGGAGATATTGTGGCAGGTAACATTCTCGTCGCCTCATATCCCGCAGTAGCATTGTTTGATTCGGGAGCATCCCATTCATTTATATCTGCACGATTTGCGATACGACTAGGAATGGAGTTCGAGGCATTGCCAAGGAGGTTGAATATACTCACTGGTAATGGGCTCGTAGGGGTTAGTAGAGTTATTTTAGCGTGTAGCGTTGTAGTTTGCGGGCATTCCTTACCTGCCCGGTTGATAGAATTTCCTGTTGGAAATATCGACGTTATCTTAGGCATGGACTGGCTGAAAGACAGTCATGCGACAATAGATTGTCGTAGAGGGAGTGTATCTTTTGATATTCCAGGCATGAAGAGGTTCACCTTAGTCAGATCAGAGGCAACTCAACAAGAGCAGGGAGTAGTAACGGCAATGGAGGAAGTTCAGATTCCGAAGGTAGTTGAAGAGTTTCTAGACGTATTTCCTGAAGAACTTCCAGGTCTACCACCAGTTAGAGATATTGAGTTCAGCATAGAATTGGCACCAGGAACTAAATCGATATCAGATCGGGTTTACAGAATGGCAGATTCAGAGCAGGCCAAGGTATATGAGCACATAGAGGAATTGAAGGAGAAGAAGTTCATCCAAGCTAGCGTATCACCGTGGGCAGCACCAGTGGTACTTGTGGGGAAGAAGGATGGGTCATCCAGATTATACATTGACTACAGGAAGCTTAACGCGGCAACAGTGAAGAACAAGTACCCATTACCCAGGATCGATGACTTATTTGATCAGTTGAGCAGAGCCAGAGTTTTCTCCAAGATAGATCTTCGTTCAGGGTACCATCAGGTGAGGGTTCGGAAAGAAGATATTCCCAAGACAGCATTCAGGTCGAAGTATGGGCATTATGAATTCTTAGTAATGCCGTTTGGTTTGACTAATGCCCCAGCGATATTCATGGATTTGATGAACCGCATCTTTATGCCGTACTTAGATCAGTTTGTCGTGGTATTTCTCTACGACATTCTCGTATACTCAGCTAGTGAAGAGGAGCATGAAGACCACCTCAGGAAAGTGTTACAGATTCTGAGAGAAAACCAGTTGTATGCCAAGCTCAGCAAGTGTGAGTTTTGGTCGGATCACATTTCATTTTTGGGTCATATCATATCAGGAGCTGGAGTAGCAGTAGATCCCAAGAAGGTAGAAGCAGTAGAGAGTTGGCCAGTACCCAAGACCGTAGCAGATGTACGGAGCTTCTTGGGATTGGCAGGATATTACAGAAGGTTTATGTCAGACTTTGCAAGGCTTTCAGCACCCATGACCCGCTTGACCCGGAAGGATGTGCCATTTATTTGGTCGGCCGAATGTCAGGCATCATTTGAGACTTTGAAGCAGAAATTGATATCAGCACCAATTCTTACATTGCCAGTTGGACCCGGAGGTTTTACAGTATATTGTGAAGCGTCAGGTAGAGGACTTGGATGTGTCCTTATGTAACATGGAAAAGTGATAGCGTATGCATCTAGGCAGCTTCGGGACCACGAGAAGAATTACCCAACTCATGATTTAGAGTTGGCGGCAGTAGTGTTTGCTCTGAAGCTATGGAGGCATTACTTATATGGTGACCGAGTGGAGATGTACACCGACCATAAAAGTCTGAAGTACATCTTTACTCAGAAGGAACTGAACATGAGACAGAGAAGATGGTTGGAGTTGATCAAGGATTATGACGTGGAGCTTCAGTATCATCCAGGCAAGGCTAATGTGGTAGCAGACGCTCTTAGCAGGAGAGGCGGCGCATTTATGTTGACAACGCAGAGGCATATCTTAGAAGACCTTCAGGAGATGGGCATCGAAGTTATACTTCCTAGTGATGTAGGAGTTCTAACAAGTCTGCAAGTTCAATCCGACTTGGTAGACAGGATCAAGGCAGCTCAGGCACAAGACCTAAGGATTCAGAAGCTTAGGGCAGAATGTGAGTCAGGACTCAGGAAGGAGATGAGGATTCATGAAGATGGTACACTTAGGTTTAGGTCACGTCTATGTGTGCCTAGTGGAGATATCAGACAGGAGGTTATGGCAGAAGCTCACAGTTCTTAGTATTCTATTCACCCTGGAGGGACCAAGATGTACCAAGATATCAAGCAACATTTCTGGTGGAACGGGATGAAGAGGGAGATAACTAGATTTGTTTTCCGTTGCTTGGTACGTCAGCAAGTGAAGGCAGAACAGCAGAGGCCAGCTGGGTTATTGCAACCGCTTCCTATCCCGGAATGGAAATGGGAGCATATTACAATGGACTTTGTGACCGGTTTACCGAGATCACCAAATGGTAAAGATGCTATTTGGGTAATAGTGGACCGACTTACGAAGGTAGCACACTTTCTTTCTTTCAGAGTAGGCCAATCTACAGAAAAGTTGGCGGAGTTATATATGCAACAGATAGTCAGACAACATGGAGTCCCTGTCAGTATTGTGTCGGATCGAGATACCCGCTTTACATCATACTTCTGGAAGAGTTTACATCATAGTCTGGGTACCAAGTTAAGATTTAGCACGGCTTACCATCCGCAGACGGATGGGCAATCAGAAAGAACGATTCAGACCTTAGAAGACATGTTGAGAGCTTGCACCCTAGATTTTGGAGGATCTTGGGAGGGTCACCTGCACTTGGTCGAGTTCTCGTACAACAATAATTATCAAGCCAGTATCCAGATGGCGCCATTCGAAGCACTATATGGTAAGAAGTGCAGGTCACCACTTGCATGGGATGATATCGGAGAGAGGAAGATGTTAGGCCCAGAAATGATTATTCAGACAGTTGAAGTAGTTAAGGGAATTAGAGAGCGACTTCGAGTTGCGCAGGATCGGCATCGTCATTGGGCAGACCAGCATCGTAGGCCGTTAGAATTCTCTGTTGGGGACCACGTATTCTTGCGGATCTCACCTACTCGTGGGGTCATTAGATTTGGCATTCGCGGGAAATTGAGTCCGCGGTACGTGGGCCCATTCGTTATTCTTGATCGGATAGGCGATGTTGCTTATCGTTTATCCCTTCCACCTTCGTTACGAGAGGTGCATGACATGTTTCATGTATCTCAATTATGTAGGTATGTACCGGACCCAAGCCATGTCCTCGATCACTCTGAGCTGGTTGTTGGTACCAACCTGTCTTACGAGGAACAGCCTGTGTCCATTTTGGACCGAAGAGAGAAGATACTCAAGAACCGAACAATTAGCCTTGTCCATGTTGCTTGGGGTCATCACTCCTTGGAAGAGTCAACGTGGGAACGTGAGGATAATATTCGATCACAGTATCCACACCTGTTTGACTCACAAGGTATATCTTTTTCTGTATACCTTGGTTGTCTTGATTCTTCATGCTTATCGCCTTATGGGTAGAACTGATTGATATCGTAGATTGATGGATTTCCATATATAGTACTTGCTTTTGATATGGTATACATGATTGCTTGCCTACTAGAATTGCTTGTATTAGTTTAGCCCAGATGTTTCTATCCTGCTTGGATTTGAAATTTCGAGGACGGAATTTTTCTAAGGTGGATAGAGATGTCACTCCCCGTTCCCGGAATGCATATTTTTATACATGTACAACTCGTGTGTATTTATTTAGTATTTATCATGTATTATTCTGTATTTAAATTCCTTTAAATTTTTATGTTAATTAATTATCTGCTCTTTAAATTCTATGTTAATCTATTTCCTATAATTTTATTTCTGTATTTTATTCCTGCATCTTATTTCCTGCTTTAGTCTTATTGGGTTTCAGCTTGGATGGATCTATGCAACCCGGCCTACTAGCTCCCACCTACCACCCCCTTCCTATTTAAAGCTTCAATCTCTTTCTCTCTCCTCATTACTTCATTCTCACCATTACTTTTTCTTCTTCCTCTCATTACTCTCCACCACCTACCAGCAGCAGGAGAAGGCAAGTGCAAACTTGCTTCTCAATCACCCATTTTTGTGGTTTATTTCCCTTCCTCTCATGATTCTGAGAGAGATTAGTTCTTAACGTTTTTGATTTCTATGGCTGGTTTCTCCTAGATCTAATTTGTTATATTCTCGGTTGTCATGGGTTTTTGATCTCCCAACTTTGCGTGTATTTTCTCTGGCACTGGAACAAAGGCTCCATAGGGCGAGTTCGGGAGATGTTATACGCACACGTTCTTACGTGCTCGTGTAGAACATCAGCCCAGTCATGCACACGTCTTTACGTGTTTGCGTGTATTTTAGTCACGCTAACGTTCTCATGAGCGTGCATGTATTTTTAGTCATGCTTATGTCTGTGCGTGTCTGCGCATGTCTGCGTGACTTTTGAGTTACGTTCACTCTGTGCGTGTCTGCGTGACTTTTGAGTTACGTTCACACTGTGCGTGTCTGCGTGACTTTTGAGTTACGTCCACTCTGTGCGTGCGTGTATTTTTTAGTCACGCTCGCGTTTGCGTGTGTATATTTTTAGCCACGCTCGCGTTGTCTGCGTGTATTTTGAGCCACGCTCCTGTCTTTGTACTGCGTGCGTGACTTTTCACGCTCATGTCCCTGCGATTGCGTGCGTGACTTTTCATGATCACATTGTGCGTGACTTTTCATCCTCACGCTGAGCGTGCGTGCGTGAATCACTTGTCATGCTTCACTTTTCACGCCCACGCTTACCAGAGTGTACTCCTTTTAAGCTCACTCCTTCATGCTAGACTTAGCGTGACTTGTTGGTCTTAGCAGAGACTTCTTGCGTGACTTATGGTCTTAGTCTAGACTTGTCAGCGTGACTTCCTGACCTTGGTGTTTCTATTGTCTTATAAGTTATTCATCTAATAGTAGATTGATAATTCTCCTATTATATCCTTACGCCTTTTTCATGAACTTGAAATCATAGCATGTTAATGATTGTGTATTAGTGCCCAGCGTCTTGATTGGTTAATGGATACCCAGTGAGACTGGAACTTGACCTCGAGAGTTATAGACTCGACCCTATTTAATGCTAATTGACTTTCATGCCTTGTCACCATTTATAACGATGGTTATCTTGACTAAATTGATCATGCGTTCCTAGTTGGAACTAAGATACTGGTTAGTCGTCTTATTAAAATGAATGAATGAGACACGTTCATGTCATGAACTATTGAAATTGACTGGCTGATCCCGAATATTGACATACATGCACATGCAGGCTTCAATCTATTTATTTATTTATTTATTTATTTATTTTCTACAAAAGAAGCATGTGTACTTTATGGTCAAGGCATGATTATTCCGTGGCTAGTTTGATTGTTGCATTACGCTATGTAAGACCTACAACCTAGCCGCACGGGTATCGTTGTAGAGTTACGCATATCGTACCCCGTACGAAAGTACTCATTGAATGACCATGATCCACGGCATGGAACTTCACTCAACGTAGAGACTATTAAGTTAAATAAAATAATGATTGCATGGAGAGAATGGATTCCCGAGTTCTTACATGGCAGCCCCCTTAGAACGAATAGTACCCGACGGGCCGGCTGGTTCCCACAGATACTGTAAATCTGCCACACGGGCAGGAAACGGTATCTGCTTTTATTGTTGTATATTGTATATTGACGGGCGTCCTGCTAGGACTCGTCTACTTCATGCATGGCACACAGGATTGACTGGATAGACTAGCCTTGCTCGCACATAGTAAGAACTGAGGAATCTTTATTGCATTATTCCAGGATAACTTGGGACTCACAATAGCAAGCCGTAGAATTTGGTTGGCCGTTCAAGATGATTTGTTTGTGTACTGTACTACTCTATTACCTAACTGGGATAATCAGAATGTCAGGACATGATGGGCCAACTTCTGTCCTTGTTTGGTTGGGAGGTTGGTTCGAAGTGTCGTGATGTGATGTGAATCCTAGTAGCAAGCAGAGATCTATTATTTTACTCTTTTACTTACTGGTTTATGTCCTTCATATCGTCCTTCCTTGTGGTACTTGCTATTAGAGGTCTAACCTCTCTGGTTTTGCATGGCCAGATTTAGAGCCGGTTCCCGAGGATCCAGCGTACTTCTACCTCCAAGATGGTCAGCACTAGTGGAATGATTGCAGGAGGACTCGAGTGGGTTCCTTACTTCACCGTTCATTTTGTTATTTACCTTTATACTTAGCCGTTTGGCACCGATATGTTAGTCGGATTGTCTTGTACTTACTTTTACATAATTGTAATTAAGTCAGACTGCAGCTGATAACAATTGTGTATACTTGCTTCATCATCTGGCTATGTTTTGTAAAGCCGGGTCTCAAGAACATTTTGACTGAGCGTTTGGGACGCCTTACTGCTTTATCTTACATGTTCTCTATTACTGTTTCCTTGTTTGAATGATTGAGACAATAGGGAAATGACCATAGTAAGACTTTTATGTAGTATGCACCCCCTCGTTTGGTTAGACAGCATTGATCGTATTATACGGTATTCATCTACCCGTAATACGTAGCTGGCTGAGTCATTCCTCCGCTCTCCAGTATTCTAGTTCTGGGGCGTGACACGTCCACTCGAGATTGCCATAAATTACTTGTCTCCTTTCCGCCGCAGGTATAATACATGAACCCTAGTTTCCGCCTATGAAGGGTTAGAACACGTATTAGATCTGTTTAACTTTCTATCGATTAATACGCACACCAAAGGAAGGGTCCTGGGAATCCCTAGTTCCATCAATTGGTATCAGAGCCACTTTGGATCTACGTATTGATTGATACGTCCATGTTGTCCAATAAAACCTGCGCTGTGTAATAGTCGGTAGATGTAGATCTGTTCTAACTCGGTTTTGCAGGCATCTTAGATCCAACTATTATGGTCCAATACATGTTTTTGATTGTGTTGTTTAAACCACGGACATGTCGTGGATGTTGTTGTTGCTGTGGATGTAATTAAAATCATGAGGGTTGATCGTGCTTATTATTTTAATTTTACAATCTAGATTATGTATGAACTCCTTCGGAAGATATAGGATTGATGTAATTTTAATTATTTTTTGATCAATCGTGATGGCGGTGGTGGTTGTTTCTGACGTCGGACGAGATACTGGTTTTAAGCAGTCCAGAGGCAGACAGATGATTTTCGATGAAGGAATCGACACCCAAAACCTTAAAAAAAAATCGGGGCGCTGCCCCGAACCCCGCGACTTGACCGGGCAGGTCGAACCCCGAATAGATCTGCGCAGTGCCAGATTTTGGATTCGGATAGTTGAGGACGGAGCAACAAAGATGACCATAATAGTTGGATATTTTCTCTTATTTTTGTCATTTTTCTTTTTCTGATTATGCATGTTTATTATTGTGTGGTTGTTTTTTTTGAAAAACCGAGCCTACATTGATAATGGACAACATAGACATAATATCAACTAGTAGAAAAACCCTCATTGTTAAATAACTAAGTGGAAGAGGATATTTATTTACTTTAAATCCTATGGTCTCCATTACTGGTTTGTAGGTGATGTAATTATACTTGCGTGTTGGCTATAGTGCTTTCCTCCATATCGGATGAGTATAATTATGGATCACCAGTTCAAACTTCCGTAGGGATAATTGTAGAAAGTTACCTAGTATGTGTTCACTTCTCCATCTGAAGGAACTCATATAATGGACTTAGTATTAAGTAATGGTATACACTTAGATACAAATAATGGTATCCTCCCCATCGGAGTCACTGCTATTATTTGTATGACCAGAGCAAGACCAGCATATTAATTTTATTTGTCATAAAGTTATGTTGACATGATAATAAAATTAATAAGAAAAACCTACTTGAACAAAGTTGAATTTGTATACGTCCACACTATCGTGGCATGCTAAATTCATGGTGTTCAAGGTGTTGGTGAATTTCTTATTATTGTTTTGAGGGAATCAATATTTAGTTAATTCAAAAAAAAAATTTGCCCTACATAATTTTATTTATGTGATTCTCAGGATTTCAAAAATGGGTTCTTTCAGTCCACTTATGGTGATTCTTAAAGAAAACAAACTTACTAGACCTAATTATATTGACTGGAAACGTAATTTGGATATTGTTCTGACTATTGAGGAGTACAAATATGTACTTGTTGAGGAATGCCCACCTAAGCCTGATGCTAACTCTGATGAAGAGGTCAAAGAGGCTTATAAGAAGTAGAAAAGGACAGATGAGATGGCACGGTGTTACATTCTGGCACCTATGTCAAATGTACTGCAACATCAGCATCAGGCCATGGCCACTGCTTATGACATGATGTATAACCTCAAGGAACTCTTCGGACATCAGAGTAGAGCAGCTAGGCAGTTTGCTATGAAATGTTTGATGAATACAAAAATGGCTGAGGGTACACCAGTATGGGATCATATTCTCAAGATGATGGGTCATCTGAATGAGATGGAGATCCTTGGAGCTGAAATCGATGGGGAATCCCAGGTCGATATCATTATCTGGACTCTGCCTAAAAGTTTTGATAATTTTTGACTTAATTACAACATGAACAAAAGGTTGTATAGTTTGGCAGAACTTGCAAAAGAGCTACAGGATGCTAAATCTCTCTTTAGGCAGAGTGGTCATGTTTTTCTTTCTGAAAAGGCTTCTACTTCTAAGCCAAAAGGCGGTAAGAAGAAGAATAACATTCAGAAATAGGCAAACTCAGCAAAGAAGGGCATGGGACCTCAAGACGCGGTGAAAAAGCCGAAAGGTAAATGTTTCAAGTGCAAAGGGTCAGGACATTGGAAGACCGATTGTCCACTTCTGAAACAAGGGAACAAAGAAGGTATATCTCATTTACTAGTAGTTGAAACATGTTTAGCGGTGTTATCTACCGGCACGTGGTGTGTAGATACATGAGCCATTAATCATGTCTGCAATACATTGTAGGGATTCCAGAAAATCTACCTAAGGTTATGTATTTACTTTGGGAGGTGGAGCCATTGTGTGGAGGAGTATCAAGCAAAAATGTATTGCTGATTCTACTATGGAAGCCGAGTATGTGGCAGCCTCTGAGGCAGCCAAAAAGTGGTTTGGCTCAAAAACTTCTGTTGGACTTGGATGTGGTACCTAGTTTGCCTAAGTCTATTACACTTTATTGTGATAATAGTGGTGCAGTTGCAAACTCGAAGGAACCACGAGCCCATAAGACTGGCAAACACATTGAGCGCAAGTACCACCTGATACGAGATTTCGTAAAGAAAGTAAAACTTGCTGTGATCAAGATAGCATCAGCCGACAACCTAGCTGATCCTTTTACAAAGAGCTTACCAGCTAAGGCTTTTGATAGTCATGTTGAGGGAATAGGAGTCAGATGTGTAGCAGAATGGCTTTAAGTATAAGTGGAAGATTTATAACTGTATACTGAAAAGCAATGCTTTGAGTATAAGTGGAAGATTGTTAGGGTTATATACTAAAAGCATCACTTTTTTTGGTAACCTTATTTCCTTAAATTTTGACTGAGAATCATATGGGCAAATGTTTTCATATTGTATTTGTTGCAAGTGTTAATGCAAATGTCTGATATTCTATATTGTAGATAATATGGTGTGTGGTGTCACACAGAAGATCATATTATCAGTTCCCTATGGAGTATATAAATAGTTCACAACCTAGATGGACTTGGACAATCTATTGGAAAGGTTGTAGTATAATCTGGTATTAGTCTATCTTGACTATTGGTTTACACTAGTACACTTTGTGTGTATTGAACAGGACCACTTGAGGTTGTTCTCTTTGTACTGACTATATAAGAGAACAAACACCTCTGTTATTATGGATGCTTGTGCTCTTAACCCGGATATAATAACGGACATGTATATACAGTGTGCATTATTTTGACTCATAAAAGAGTGAGATTCATTATGGATCAACAACCTCTATGAATTGGGTAATAACATTATATGTATGATGGGCTGTTGATTATAAATGGAATCCATGTCCCGATACATCGGGTTGATGATGTCCCCTTAAGGAGCTCATAAGGATTGTCATGTAAACCCTGCAGGTGGATTATATCCGACATGACAAATAAAGTTGATCGGTACTACTTAAGGATAAAAGATGTCGAATCAATATAGTTGTTAGTAACTTAATTTGATCGACGGACATACGATATCTTAACATGGGGAGCCAAACGAGCATATAATAAAAGGAGCCCACAAACATAATTTGGGATTAGGGAGGTAGTACAACAATAGCCGATTAGTGGACCGAGCTATTATTAATGGGCCTGGATTGTGTGTTCGGGCTGAACACGGGATATCGAGATCCGTTAGGAGGCCTAACCCTAATTTCTCCTCATGGTCCCTGCCGTAGCCTATATATATCCTCTATTCTCTGGCCGCCATATTACCGATCAGAAATCTGAAACTTTCTCTAAATTTGTGATTCACGTAAGGAGAAAAAGAGAGGGCTGCCAAGGAGAAGAAAAGGTTGGGAGATCGTCGCCCACACGACGTCCAACTCTAGGAAGGAATACGTGCAGAAGATCTTGGGGTCGTCCACTCGAGATTGCCAGGAATTACTTGTCTCCTTTCCGCCGCAGGTATAATTTGTGAACCCTAATTTCCGCCTATGAAGGGTTAGAACACGTATTAGATCTGTTTAACTTTCTATCGATCAATACGCACACCAAAGGAAGGGTCCTGGGAATCCCTAGTTCCATCACTCTCTTCTTCTTCTGAATAGCTTGCTTCGCTCTCACACCATATGCTCGTGCTAGCGTACTGTCACGCCCCAGAACCAGAATACTGGAGAGCGGGGGCAGACATAGCCAGCTACGTATATTGAAATAGAATACATCTCAACTATACGGTCACGGCTGTCTAGATATGAGGGTTTACTACAAGCCAACGGTCTCTTATGGTCAAGCCTATTGTCTCAATCTCAAGCAAGTAATATAATTACAAGATGTTTGACCACCAAATATACAATAAAAGGCGTCCCAGATATTACATATCAGCTGATCATGAAGCTAGTCGTACAAAATGCTAGGACTAGCAAGAGTTAAGGCATACATGATCAACCCTAGGATTTGTTAATCATGTTTACAGCCCGTAGGCAGACAGTAAGTAAAGTACATCGAGCTAACAGGTGCTCGTCGGCTAAATGCCTCAAAAGAATAACTTTACAATAGAGTGAGCGAAACAAAATAGAAAACCCACTCGTAGCCCGGGTTCCTTCTAGTCGCCACCATCGGGCTGGAAGCTTGGCAGATCCTCGGGAGCTGCTCCGAAATTTGGCCACACAAAACCAGCTGGGTCAACCCCAGAAAGAGTAAGTGCCACAAGGGGGCCACGAAATAAGAACAAAAGCCAGCATTAACACAAGAAGATATAATATTAAAACTAAAATCACGAAAATATGTCAGGATGATATACGACGAGATAACCATAGAACTATTCCGATAGCCAGGTTACAACCCGTAAACCAAACAAGGATCGGGGTTGTAACCCTTCATCTGAACAGAGCTTGGTTTCCCACCATTTATCGACAAGATAATAATGTAAGTAATCAAGACAGGAAGCAATCTTGCATGGGATCAAGACATGACTAGACTGGTTATACCTAATTCAATCAATCACGGCCAAACAGATCCTACGGCTTACTACTTTAACTAACTAGGGTTATCACAGGCCTAATTACTAACAAGATACAGTGAGATTGTTCCACAGCCACAAGCCCTGCAGACTATCCAGGCTACCCAGGACGAAAGATTATGGTTGAATTCAGGTGGGCACATCGTCCAGGAGACGCATGTACCCTTAGGTGACTTAGAGGGTGCAACACTCGACGGTGCGCTGGAAATGTGCCCTACTCGACGGCAGGCTACAGATCCCAAGAGTGCCCAGGTAATGGGATGGCCTGTAGTTGTGTCATCTCTTCATGACTACTGAGTTATTCTAGTTATTAACCTTAATCTATTTTAGTAGGTACTCCTGACCGTGGTACTCAGGAGTCCCGTCCTAGACATAATGCAAGACAGGACAAGTGGATTAACAAGCAAGCAAGAAGAATCACCCACGGTGTCAAGGCAAGTCAAGTTAAGTTATCAAGATAAATCATGTCAGGGTACTTGTCAGGAGTGCGCCACGACGGGCCACTATCAGGTCAGGTTGGTCATATCAGGAGTGCACTACCACGGGTCACTGTCGTGTTATGCAAGTTCCTTGTCATACCGTGCCATGTAAAATATCTAATAAAATATCAATATATAGGGCTATAGAAGAGCCAAGCTTAAAAAAATAAGACCAAAACTCCAAGAGCCAATCGGTTAAGCAAGGGGTCAGGGGAGCAGCGTACGAAAAAGTCACGCACACTGAGAGAGCAATGTACGTGAAAAGTCACGCACGCTACAGGGAGCAGCGTAGGTGAAAAGTCATGCACGCTGAGAGAGCAGCGTAGGTGAAAAGTCACGCACGCTGAGAGAGCAATGTACGTGAAAGTCACGCACGCTACAGGGAGCAGCGTAGGTAAAAAGTCACGCACGCTACAGGGAGCAATGTACATGAAAAGTCACGCACGCTACAGGGAGCAGCGTAGGTGAAAAGTCACGCACGCTACAGGGAGCAGCGTAGGTAAAAAGTCACGCACGCTACAGGGAGCAGCATATGTGAAAAGTCACGCACGCTACAGGGAGCAGCGTAGGTGAAAAGTCACGCACGCTGAGAGAATAATGTACGTGAAAAGTCACGCACGCTGAAGGAGACACGCTTCCAACAGGAAGCGTACTCAAGTCTGCGTACGCATGCTAAAGAGCGCGCGCAGCTCAGTGTGCGTAAGCTAAACAGCTCTGCACCCTGCTCACTGTCTTCTCCAACAGCAAGAACACCATGGATGAACCCAAGGCTTCAAAGCATCATAACTTGGCCATCCGAACTCCAAATCCAGATTTCTAAAGTTCCAACTTGGGTAGAATTGAATGCTCTTCCACATGAAAACATCAAAACCCATAAAATCCAACTTAAGTAGCTCAAACCATGCAAAATCCAAAAATAGAAATAACTTAGATCTATAACAATGGAGGCTCCAAATCACAAAAACCCAAGTTCTAATGTTGATCACCATGTCCTAATCTAGCAAATAGACAAGGAAAAGAGGGTTCTCATGTAGTGGCAAGATGCACTTGCCTAGGATTGGGAGAGTTGTGTAGAGGAAGAAGAAGAAGAAGAAGAAGAAGAAGAAGAAGAAGGAAATTAATGGTGGTGGTAATAAAGAGAGAGAGTGGTAGGTGGGGATATAAAGAGGGGGAGTTGTGGTGGGGATGAGGGGTAGCATAGGTTAAGGTGCTCCATTACATAAACCGAACCAGACCAACCCAATAAAATCGAGCCAAGCCAAAAACCCAAAATACGAGAAATACCGAAACTCCACCAGTTGAGAAAAATAAAAATACATGCCAAAATCCAGATACGAGTATAAATACAAAATACGAGAAATACGGGAAATGAGGGTGACACGTACTTGTTAGACGAATATGTTCCTTTATTTGATCGTTCGTAGTGACTCTCTTTTCTAGTAGTAGTACAATCTTCTTGGTTGTGGCCAATATTCTTGCAGTTGTCATATACAAGCTCTTCTTCATATAAGGGATTGTGTTGTACCCTAAATCCTAATTCCATCATGTACATATTTGTATCATTATAAAGACTATCCTCCTCTCTGGAGTTGCTAGCTTTGCTTTTATACCTGCACTCATAAGTTGCTTCAAGAACTTTCCAAATTTTATGAGATGTTGTGCAAGTAGTAATAAGATTGAATACATTTATGTTTATAGCACAGTAAAATATATGCATAGCTTTTGCATCAAGGCTAGCTAACTTCTTCTCTTTCTCCATGTAACTATAGTAAGGCTTGTTTATCATAGAGGATGTGTAAACCCCCTAAATTTCTACTAAGATTTTTTAAATAAATTTGGTAATTATTTTGTACTTCGGATTTGAACGTCGCGTACGAGATCGCATTTGTCGTAATTTACGTAGCGTGCAAGTTTGCGTTTAGTAATTTCTCGTCAAGTGCGAATATGTGCGAGGTACATATTTGTTTGAAAATATTTATAGCTATAATATAGATTCAAATAATATGAGTTAAATATTTTAATTTAGTTTTATTTTCATTTACTTTAAAGTGGTATTTACTTATATTGTGCGTTTCATAAAAATTGTTTTTATGCAAATATGGAAAATAAAATTTATGTAAAAAAAATATTTTTTTGAAATTATTTTTATAATCAAATTATTACTATGATTTTCGAAATTAATAAATTATTATTATTTAATTTTTTTATGAAAAAGTATTATAAATGTAGTACTTGTGATTTAAATCAAAATTTGAGTTTTAAAGTAAATATCAAACGGTTTTGAATTTAATATAAGAATTTGCTAGTTTAAAAATGATATTAATATTTTGATTTAAAGTTATTTAAATTAAAAGTGATAGTTATCTAGCGGGGAATTTAAACTATCCCAATCCTATCCAAAGCGGAGTATCACCTCCTATATAAGGAGAGACTCCTTAGTCTTTTCTCCATCATCTCCACAAATAACTACACAACCACAATTTTTCCCATACACAGTCACATCGTGCATCGTGTCTGTGACCACAAAATCTTATTCCAATTCTATACAGGTATCCACGTCGTGTCCGACACCCCCGAACACGATGACAAAACCATAGAATCAATAATCTCCCCCTTCCGTCGAACCCCATCTTCTTACCTCCTTCCGGCCATCTCCGACATCACCCACACAACCACCTACTTCGTCCCCGTCGTTTTCTCGGCCACCTATGGCCTCCCAAACGGCCACCACCGCCTTCATCACCACAACCACCTGTCCCGACCACTTTCAGACCAAATTCCCCAACACCCACCGAGCACCACCACCATCAACCACACATCAAAAACCAAACCAACCTTACCTCCACCGTCCGTGTTCCCCAACGCTGCCATCGGCCAAAGATCCGGGCAGCCACCTGTCGTCGCCGCGGTGCGCAAGCGTGCTGTGCCCTCATGTCGTGCCACTACGCGCGATCGATGCTCAACCGGCACAGCACAGCCCCCGGACCTCTCAACCACGACCTTGCCGCCTCAACCAACCCCCGGAACGGGAGAACCGCCCACGCGAACGCGCTCGCCGCGGCCGAACTCCGCCAAAATTTTTGTGGCAGCGCCCCGCACCTGGCCACGCATTCGCCGGCACCGTTTTTCCTTCCATTTGCTACTCCGTGCTTCGGCCACCTCGTCGCGGGTGGGCCACCCAAGCTGCCCCAGATCCAGACTGCCGTCGCTGCCCCGTGGGGGCGCCTCCAACAAAACCACTCCTAGCCGGTGAACGCCATGCCAGTACCGGACCGTGCCAGCACCGGACAGTGCCAGCACCAATGGAACCCCATCGCCACCCTCCACCCAATTTCCGCCGAGCACCGCACGAGCTCCGCTCCGCCGTACTGCTCACGGACGACCGTCGCACCTCTCCGACTTGGATCTGCCACCGCTCGCCTCGAGTCCCTCGCCACCAGCGCGCCGGCCGATGTGCGATCCGCTGACACCCGGTGGCCCTCTCCCCGGCTTCCCCGCTTCCACTTCGCCGAAAGCTCCGCCCAGTGTCGCCGTGCCACCAGCTCCTGCCGTGGATCCGCCCCGCCGTGCCGAAAAACCCCCAACGCGGCCGCCCTTGGTAACCCTCTTCTCTCCCTCTTCTTCCTCTCTTCACATCTCTCTCTCTCTCTCTCTCTCTCTCTCACACTGTGTTGGAATAGAGAATAAGGATCGTATGGTTTTCAGAAGTATTATTATTATTATTATTATTATTATTATTATTATTATTATTATTATTATTATTATTATTATTATTATCATCATCATCATCATCATCATCATCATCATCATCATAATTATTATTATTATTATTATTATTATTATTATTATTATTATTATTAATTTATTTTTATTCTTATTATTATGGTTACTAGTATCATTAGCTATAGTAAAATTTTATTGTTTTATAAATATATATATAAGTAAAAAGAATTTTATGCAATAAATATTTTACTAGTATAAATTTTAAAGTGGTTTTCCTAAAAACAAAAGTTTTCTGAATAGTGTTTACAGTTTGAGCAAAAACTAGAGTTAGTTTTAAATTATATTATATATATTACCAAAATATTTTAGGGTATTCTAAAAAGTGGGTTTTATTCCCCAAAAATTTAATTTATAGTTTTGATCAAAAACAATTTTCTATATTTTTGGAATATTATTAATAAAGAGTAGTTACCAAAGTTATACAATGATTTTCTAGTATTTATTAATATTTACCAAAGTATTATTAGACTAATAAAATCTAGTTTTCAAATAAATAGAGATATTTTCTAAAGGATAAGTAAGAGCATTATTCCGTGGACTCCCATTGACTATCAAAATTTATCGTGACAAATCATGATTAATTTCTACTCCTAATTCCTTGCGGCTTCAGATCTCTTCACATCAACCATGGCTAATAGACTAATCAAGACATGCCAAGATCACCACACCAGTCGTCACACCAGGCAAGACACCTTGCCTTTACTGTTTAAATTTCTTGCTCAATATCATGCATGCTTTTTCTTATTTTTAACAAATAAAATGTTGTTCTTTCAAAATGTCACTACCATATTTCTAGCTTGAGGGCATTTTGGTCTTTTGGTGAATTTTTGAATTTTTATTAAATATTTATTGAATTGGTGAATTCTAGTTTGACTTTGACTTGTTGAGACTAGTAGACTAACCTAGAACCTAACCCTAGCTATGGTAACCCTAGTCTAACTTGAGTTAACCCATTTTAGTCATTAGAGATTAGTTTTAGAATGAGAGGATTAAGTTTAGTGTAATTAAGGCTTATGGTTTTAGGAAATGACTTATGACTTCATGACTTAAATGATTAGGACTTAAGCCCATGGGCCAATACATGAAACCCTAACCCTAATTAGGACACCCATGGCAGCGACAATTAGGGTTTTCCCTTGCCTATAAGTATTTTCTTAGTGTATTCTTGCCTCTTTTGTTCTTGACCTAGATTTGGAAGGAGAGGTAATTTTCTATTCCCCTAAAATCATATTTAATTCATTTCAACTCCTTTTTAACCCTAGTATTTTGCATTAGGATTTAATTATTGTTTGTTTACTGATTCTGGAGGGTCACCTCAGTTTGTGTGCCATTTGGAGCTTGGGAGTTGCTATTTGGAATTATTCCATTTGAAGCTTTTCTTGAGTATTGACACTCAATAGGTAAACCATTTAAACCTATTGTTTTTTTGTTTTCTTTGTATATAGGGCTAGGTTTAAGGATTCCCTAGCTGTCCCCGAGATTTGGGCACAATTCGTGTCCATTTTGTATCCGTATCGGACACGTATCATAGTAGATACATAGATGTTTGTAGAAATGCCCCTTAGAATTTATTTTCGTATTTTTGAAATCTAATTTCATAGATCTGTAGATCTACATGTGTGTATTAATTTTTGTGAAGGATGTTATGGGTTTCGTGTCGATTTGTGTCGAGTTTTTGGCCTTGGACACGTTGCATGAACCGTACGCCTGTGTCCTGCCTATCAGGGTCCATATCTCGTGACACAGGACACTTCGGGACACAAAATTTTGTGGAGAGTAGGGGGCAATGTCTGACATCATGCTCCCAAAATTTGGAAGCAGATGTTTGAGCACACACGGAGCAATCGTGCCCGCACTGGCCGCGCGCTGTCGCGCGCAGGCTGCTGAAACACGCACAGACACGCGGACACATGCGTTCGTGTCCTCTGTAGACACGTCATGGACACGTTTGTCACTCCCCATTCCCAGAATACATATTTTTATACATGTACAATTCATGAGTATTTATTTAATATTTATCATGTATTATCCTGTATTTAAATTCCTTTAATTTTATGTTATTAATTAATCTGCTCTTTAATTTTCATGTTAATTATATTTCTGCAATTTTATTTCTGCACTTTATTTCCTGCTTTAGCTAGGCTTTGGGTTCGGGTTGGCTTTGATTGGACCCATTGGACCCGGTCCAACTCCCACCTACCATCCCCTTTTCTATTTAAAGCTTACATCTCACCATTACTCCTCTTCTTCTTCTTCATTACTCTCTCCACCTACCAAACCGTAGACAAGTACAACTTGCTCCACATGAGAACCCATGTTTTTATGGTTCATTTATCTTCCTCTCGTGATCCTAAGAGAGTTTAGAACTTGGCATTTTTCATTTTGTAGTCTTAATCTTTGTAGATCTAGATATGAGTTATTTTCGGAGTTTGGTGGTTTTGATCTATCAAACTTCTTTGTTTTCAAGTTTTGATGGTTCTATGTTGTAGAGAGTTTTATTCTACCCAATTTTGACCTTTGGAAAGTTGGATTTGGACTTGTTTGGACCAAGTTATGGACCTTTGAAGCTTTGGGGTGCAACCATGGAGTTCTTGCTGTTTGGAAGAAGACAGTGAGCAGTGTACGCTAGCTTTTTAGTTGCGTCACTGAGCTGTGCGCGCTCTTTAGCATAGCGCAGTATGGAGTCCATACGCTGCCTTTTTAGGAAGCGTGTGTCTTACATACGCTACCTTTTGGAAGCGTATGTCGTATGGAGTTCATACGCTACCTTTTGGGAGCGTATGACTTGCATACGCTGACTTGAATGGTCAGAAGTCGTATGGAGTTCATACGCTACCTTTTGGGAGCGTATGACTTGCATACGCTGACTTGAATGGTCAGGAGTCGTATGGAGTTCATACGCTACCTTTTGGGAGCGTATGACTTGCATACGCTGACTTGGATGGTCAGGAGTCGTATGGAGCCCATACGCTGCCTTTGGGGAGCGTATGACTTGTATACACTCACTTGGATGGTGAGGAGTCGTATGGAGCCCATACGCTGCCTCTTTGACATGAGCGTAGGCTGACATGAGAGTAGCCTATTTACCCTGGATCTTCTATAACCCTGTATATTGATATCTTATTAGATATTTAACGTCCATTTTATATCCTTACGCCTTTTGGCATAAACTCGATAAAATTATGATATGATAATATTGTTAATATCAATTGTTATGTGGAATGTGCCTTGTGTCCCGATTGATTTTTGGGATACCCAGTATGACTGGGACTTGACCATGAGAGTTATAGACTCGACCCCTGTTTAATGCTAATTAACTTTCATCCCTTGTCACCATTGATAATAATGGTTATCTTGACTAAAATTGATCATGCGTTCCTAGTTGGAACTAAGAGACTGGCTTATCGTCTTATTGAATTAAATGAATGAGACACGTTCATGTTATGAACTATTGTAATCGACTGGCTGATCCCGAATATTGACTTACATGCACATGCAGGCTTCAACCTATTTATTTATTTATTTACTTATTTATTTTCTACAAAAGAAGCATGTGTACTTTATGGTCAAGGCATGATTACCGTGGTTAGATTTGATTGTTGCATTACGCTATGTAAGACCTGCAATCTAACCGCACTGGTATCGTTATAGAGTTGTACATATCGTACCCCGTACAAAAGTACTCATTTGAATGACCATGATCCACGGCATGGAATTTCACTCAACGTAGGGACTATTAAGTTAAATAAAATAATGATGGCATGGAGAGAATGGATTCTCGAGTTCTTACATGGCAGCCCCCTTGGGACAAGTAATACCCGACGGGCCGGCTGGTTCCCACAGATACTGTAAAACTGCCACACGGGCAGGGAACAGTATCTGCTTTTATTATTATTGTATATTGTATATTGACGGGCGTCCTGCTGGGACTCGTCTAATTCATGCATGGCGCACATGATTGACTGGATAGACTAGCCTTGCTCGCACATGGTAAGAACTGAGGAATCCCTAATTGCATAATTCCAGGATAACTTGGGACTCACAACAGTAAGCCGTAGGATTTGATTGGCCGTTCAAGATGATTTATTTGTGTACTGTACTACTCTGTTACCTAACTGGGATGATCAGAATGTCAGGACATGACGGGCCAACTTCTGTCCTTATTTGGTTGGAAGGTTGGTTCGAAGTGTCGTGATGTGATGTGAATCCTAGTGGAAAGCAGAGATCTATTATTATATTCTCTTACTTACTGGTTTTAGTTCTTATGTCGTGCTTCCTTGTGGTACTTGCTATTAGAGGTCTAACCTCTCTGGTTTTTCATGGCCAGATTTAGAGCCGGTCCCCGAGGATCCAGCTTACTTCTACCTCCAAGATGGTCAACACTAGAGGGATGATCGCAGGAGGACTCGAGTGGGTTTCTTACTTCACCGCTCGTTTTGTCACTTACTTTATACTTAGCCGTTTGGCACCGACATGTTAGTCGGATTGTCTTGTACTTACTTTTACATAATTGTAATTAAAGTCAGACTGCAGCTGATAACAATTGTGTATACTTTTGCTACACCAATCTGGCTATGTTTTGTAAAGCCAGATATCAAGAACATTTTGGCAGAGCGTTTGGGACGCCTTACTGCTTTATCTTACATGTTCTCTATTACTGTTTCTTGTTTGAATGATTGAGACAATAGATATGAAGTGACCATAGTGAGACTTTCATGTAGTATGCACCCCCTCGTCTTTTAGACAGCATTGATCGTATTATACGGTATTCATCTACCCGTAATATGTAGCTGGCTGAGTCATTCCTCCGCTCTCCAGTATTCTGGTTCTGGGGCGTGACAACGTTTCAGGCTATCCCACGTAAATCCCTACCCTAGGTGACCACGTGGGTGTGTGCACGTGACACGAAGTGTCGTGTGTCGTGTCCTACACTCGTATGCATGCGTGCACGACACTGTGCAACGCTGGATGTACCCCACGTTTTTACAATGTGTTGGACACGCCTGTGTCATAATTTTTGGACACTAAATGACTCTCATGACACCTAAACTTTTTCTACACTAATTACCAACTCCTTATTTGTAATTTTAATGATTAATTTAGAGTCGAATTTATTGAATCCCTTAAAGACTGATACGCATGATACCTTCACTGTTTCAGTTTTTCCTTGGGTTTTAAATTGCATTTTTCCCGATTTAATGCTGCTAAATGTTTAGATTTAGACTCACCTACATATGTAATGAGTGATGAGTAGGTTAGATTGCGATTTTGATGATTAATTGATTTTGAATTCTTGAATTCCTAATTAAAACTGATACCGACTGATACACTTGGCTGAAACGATTTTTCTGAGTTTTAATTGTTATTTTTAAATGTTTTAATAATTTTAAATGGATAATTAGTTCACTTATATGTGTATGAATGATGTTCATATTAATTTGTGACTTAGGTTGAGCAATGGGGTTTCGAAATGTGGGATTGCACTGCTAACTGTTGTTTTCCTTAACTGTCAGTGGTTTGGGAAAATCAGAGACATATACACTGATTTTTCCCCCATGTGTAGCACTGCACTCACACTTAAACACACACAAAAACCTGGAACACTGTCACACAAGTACACCAAACACTCACTCACACTTGACACCACCTTCTTCAC